>CM062602.1:29552187-29827678 GCA_031470985.1 Agastache rugosa
TATGCAAGAAAAATAAATATTGCCCCAAAAATGAAGAAAGAATTGCGCTTTGCGTATAGCCGGTGGAAATTTTTGGAAAAAATTGGAAGTAATTGGGCTTCTTTAGATTTTGAAATACGAGCATTAATAAATTCATTAGAAAAATTCAAAATCTATTTAAATAATGAATTCTACGATAAAAACAGTTGTGAAGCAATAGTAAAATTTTAAAAAATGATAATAGTAGAAAAAGTAAATAGAACCGAGATGGGTAAATTTTACAAAACCTAATTCAGGAAAAGGTTACATAATAAATTTTGAACATATAAAAAGGAAAAGATAATAATCTAGCTGATTTACTTTCCCGTAACATTTTTAAATATTTAAATACGGGTTATGAATCACAAAAAAGTCATCAAACCTAAAGGCGAGAGAGAGAAAGAGATTGCTACTGAGAGAAAGTTTACTACAGGACAATTCTCCAATGATAACATCTAGTACGAGAAAGTAAGCCCTAAATTTCTAAAATTGGGACATCTTCTACTAGTTCTCCGGATTCAAAGAATTTACACGAGATGGGAAGTGATTTTCGAGAATTCTCCCGAGTTCAAAATTTATACGAGATGGGAAATTTTTCTGCAAACTTCTATATTTTCAAAATTTCAGCAAAAGGAGACAACTCGATCAAGATCGGCGATGTTCAAAGGTATTCTCTCCAAGCTCGGCGCAACGGTTGCCAACCTCTCTGCCTCCCTTGTTGATAATGCCAAAAAAGGGGAAGATCGAATGAAGGTTTGGAAAAACAAGTGAGAGGAAGGCTGCGGCTAAAGAACTGTGCGGCAAATTCGAGAAGAAATCGACGATTTTGCCAAGAAATTGAATGAAGAAGAGACGAGCCAAGCTCCAGCCAAGTCAAAGAGACATGGAGAGAGAAAATGGTTGCTCTTGCCAAAGCATGTGGACACAAGCTGAAGAATACAAAGACTATCATTGGGCAACTTACGCCAACGAGCAAAGAAAAGAAATGCAAAGCTGGATAAGATCATTAAGAAGAAAGGCTGAATCGCTCGAACACAACGAGAAAAAGCGAGAAGAAGAAAAGGCGAGCTACAGGCAAGCCAGAAGAAACAAATCCAAGCGGCCTCGAGTGACAAGAAGAACCCGAGATGATATAAATGAAAAGCGGGAAAGATGCGAATCGAGAATTCATCAAAGAATTCTACTACTTGAATCAGTTCAAAGGCATGGATCCGAAGAACTTTCCGGGACTATTTCCTCGAACTTCATGAGACGAGATCCAATGATGGCAAGATCAATTGCCCTCTATGCCAAGAGTAACAACATCCGGTAGAAGGCTCCAAAAGTCAAACGACTAAAGCCTCCATTTCTAGGCTTTGGAACAGGCAACCACGACAAGGCCCAAATCATCAAAGAAATTAATCAGGCTGGTGAAAAAGGAATTTCAAAGTCAAAGAATCAAGCTGAATGGAAGGAGCTGGAAGAGTTCATCTTCAATAGATATGGTCTAAGTGACCATCGAATTGATGAACAAAGGAAGCGACAAAGTGAAGACCCAACCAATGGGAATTTTCTTTTTGAACTTTTGTATTTAGATAATTGTAAAAATTCTTCCTATTAATGAAAAGTTCATTTTATCAAAATCAACTTTGAAAACAATGTCTCTTTGTCCGGGCTCTGAATATGTTTACCTGCTTTGTGAATGTTTAATTCGTTGAATCCCGTTTCTGTTAAGGGGAAGCAATTTTTGTTTTTCCAACTTGGGGTTTTGGCATCATCAAAAAGGGGAAATTGTTGGGAAAATTAATAGAGTTTTGAAGTGATACCAAAACCCGACTGACCGAGTAGATGTTTGCTCGAACCCGAGCGTTTTCCGGCTCACTGTTTGAGCTTATAGAGTTTCTAAGTTCGGGTGGAATCGGCGAAGACGGCGAGAAGACCCGGTGAGTACACGACGGGGTAAGCCAAAGTCGAGTGATAAGTAACGTTATCCGGATCCAAGACGATAAAGTTCTTCCGGACACGAGTTGTAGGAAAGACCCGGCTCGTGTGACAACTCGGCTGCGTCAAGACCCGGCGAGTTCAAGACTCGGCTCGGCGTCAATGATCCGGCGAGTTCAAGACGGCTCGAGAGTCACCGGCACGGCGAGTCGAAGTGAACTTGAGATAAAGTCGGATCTGATCTAGACCATCGGGAACTCGACACCTCGGCGCCTAGAAGTCGAACCTGGGATTCTTTACGAGGAAATCAAGGAAGAAGACAAGTCAATCTGTCGAAGTTAGGTAGAGATTCGGAACGGCTCTTTCCAACGGCTAGTTCTAATCTCTCCCTATAAATAGAAGTCTTCTTCATCATCAGAAATAAGAGGAGTGACGAGAGAATATATTCAAGAGAGATCAACATACTTCATTGAAGGAAGTCTAAACCAAAGATCAAGAGATCTCTCAGAAAAGCTTCAAAGATCCAGCAGCCTTCATAATTATAAGTTATTATTTATTCTCGAGTACAAGGCTCTCTCCTCGAAGTATCTAGGCATATAATCCTTACATCTTAAGCCTAGTGTGAACGAGTTCATCATACTCAAAGTTCTTAATTGTAAGAACTCGTTCATAGTTGGAAAACCCCCAAACCCAAACCCAGAAAAGGTTAGGTAAAGGTTCGCCTACTCGAAGCGCGTAATTCGAGTGTTGGTTCTGTAGTACCCGTAAACTACAGGTTAGGCTTCAGCTGTGCCCGTAAACAGTCTGGTTACGTTTCGATACAGTACGCGTAAACTTGTATCCAGCTTGAGGAACTAGGCTGCAGCGCTTCTTGTTGCGCGAAAAGTCGGTGGTATCGCTAGTGGATTACCGGAGGTTTACGGTCGTGGACGTAGGAGTAGTTTCTCCGAACCACGTTAAGTTGCTTTGTTCTTTCATGTTTATTTATGCATCCGATAACCCTATTCATAAGCATTATTTCAAGCTGCATAATCGGTCAAGCGAAAAGAGAAACTAAGCTTTGCAATATATTTGAAACAACGGACGGACTTTCAAAAATCCCACCACATTCCGCACACGGCCATTTGTGTCGATCAAAAAGCCTCTTCAGAAATTTGGATCGAACACGGCCAACTTCACTCAAAAGAGTTTTAATTGGAAAAGTTTTTAAACCTTGGTGTATTCACCCCCCTCTACACCAAGGTATCCGTCTTGGGACCATCGGTGGTATCGGAAGCGGTGGTTCGAAAAGATCACTTTTACGTGTCAAGTCGGCCTCTTTCTTGATAGTGGTCACTGACGAACAGATCCTTCAAAGTTTCAATTTTTTTAAAATCATTGTATTGCATCTTGTCATGGAATCTTCCTGTGCGGGAATCTTCCGACATTCTCGTCGATGATTATCGAATCTGGAAGTTCGATCTCGAAAAGCTTTACGAGAGTGCGCGTCACGACATGATGTGGGATGTTATCAGCGACGGACTCATCATCATCATGAAATCAGAAAGACAAGCGAAACCTTACAGGCCGAACCGAGTACTCCGGCAAGTTGTGAAGCCCAAAAGGGAGTACTCTCAGGAAGAAAGAAGACATAGCTGGTTTGGACGGCTACGGCTCGCATGACGTCATCTCCTCAACGGTGACGAATGCTTATCTCGGCAAGATCATCAGCGCTGCGAGACGGCTAAGGGGATGTGGGACAACTCTAGCCAAGGGTTGTGTGAAGGCTCGAGAGGAAATTCAAGAGAACAAATTCTCGGTTGCATGCCGGAAATTCGACAATTTCAAGCAACTTCCCATGGAGTCCATCGATCAAATGGAGCTCGGATTCTCCAACCTCGTCATCGAGATCGAGACGATCCGAGCTGGAAAATATACGGTTCGAGACAAGAACTTGAAAGTTCTTTCGACTCTCTCCTCGAGAATGGTGTACACACAAAGTGGTTCGCCAAAGCGAGAACGATCTTGGCGGCATGGAGACGGAAAAATTGTTCTCCGTCTTGAAGGCCAACGAATTTGATGCAGGGATCACAAGCGAGAGATTCATCCGGCCGAATGAATGAAGCGGGCGAAGATCAAGCCGAGAAAAGAAGCTCAATCGGCTCGGCTTGGAAGGAGCAACAAAGAGCTCGGATTTATGAGCAAAGAAGATTTGAACGAAGAAGTTGCCATGCTTGTACGAAGCATTAATCGAGTGGAACAAAGCAAGGAAAAGTACAAGAATATCGTGAAGGTTCATCACGACAAGCAACTCTACCCAAAGAGCAACCCGAGCCGAGTCATCACTCCCGGAGAGAGGATAAAAGGATCGAATCGAGCGAAATGGTTGATGATCAAATCATCTCCGACTCGAGATGAGGATGATAGCTTTGATTAAGATGTACGAAACATCTTATTGAATCAACCCGTCATGAAGAAAATAAAGAAACCCATTAGGCTAGCCCAGGACCAATTGTGAAATAAAGGCAATGTTGGATACTTAAAGCGAAGATTCGGCCGATCATACGGTAAGTACATTGGTCTCAAGAGATGATTAGAGAAGCAGCATTTGAATCAGCTGAATTTGGGACAGCTGTCTACTTGCTATACAAACTGAGATCTCATCAAAGAAATGAACTGATGTAGGACGCAGCTGAAGAAAAAGCCACCTACTATCAAATCAAAGGGGAACTCTACGTAGGCGGAAAGAGTGCAAATTCAAGTAGAATACCCGACGGGGATGCACTCATCAAGAAGACTCAGCTGGAGTCTTCAGTCGAAGAGAAACCTGATCCAGTGGTAAAATCAAGATAATTCTCTAATCCAGCTGACAACTTAGAAAGCATCCAAGAAACTTCTCAACATCTGAAGGAATCCATTGTTGGGAAAATTCACACAAAAGCACAATACTTTGCAGAAATCCAAGTCAAGATGATGTGTGAATTATTTGGACTGCTCAATCCAGGTGAAGAAAAACCATCCAGCTGAGGGGGAACAAACTCAGATGGACATTAGTCGAAGAGCTAAAGGGAACACAGCTGACTAAAAATCAAGCAAAAATCTTCAAATACTCGGTGAGGAGAAGCATCAATCAAGCAAAGGAGAAGACATTTGTGATATCAAGTGGATACGTGTCTAAGGTGACCGGTTTGCGTCTCGTGCAATAATTGCTACGAGGAATATGCTATATAAAGTCCAATTATTTTGAATTCATATGTTAAGCGGACGAGACATTCGCCTTAGTTAAATTGTTTGATAAGTTTCATTTCCCATCGCATTAATTATAAAGTACGCAATCTTGTAGCACGGCGGGATCGAGGCGAACGTCAAACGTTTGAAATGCCTCACGCGCGGTTCTAATACCTTTCGCCGAAAACACGTCGGCAAAATGTAATGAGTGAATCTCTCCCGGCCGTTGATCGGAATATCAAGCGGATTCAATCTCAACCGTTGACCCTAGATGGCGATTGATATATATGGAAAAGATACGCGAATTCTTTCTTCGCTTCATCTTTATCTCTGCAAATTTCAAAGATTCAAAATCTTCATCTATTCTCTGCAAGTTCTTCGCACAATCAAATTCTCCGAGTTGCGAAATGGCGCCCGAAATCAGCTGCGGGGATGAACCGGTTTGAAGCTCTAATGACAAAGCTATCATTTGAGAGTATTACATCATCCTCCATTACCTCCATATTTCGAGTTAAAAGAGATGGTGGATCTAGTTGCGGACTCCGGTCTCATGCTGTGGGCAACCTCCATGCCCCAAGCTTTTGCTAAAGAGAGATGCCGCACTTTTCTACCTCAACATTATTGACGAAGACGGCTTCTACGCATCTTCATTTGACATGAGCGTCAAAGGCGAAGACGAAAAGTTTGATACGGCAACCGTCACCATCAAACTCGATAAGATGCTACGAAAGGTATTCAACCTTCCCGGAGAAGGAGGATTCATCCCGGATGATTACGGCGCCGTGAAGAAGTGGATGAATTCCTCGGCGAGAGAGATGCTTATCTCGAGAGCCGTACGGAGCAAGCATGTCGAAAGCTCTTGCTCGAAGCCAAAGTACGGAATTTCTTCTTGGATATTACACAAAAATGCATCTTAGGGATAGGCATTTGGATCTCGAGGAGAGATCGGCGTTCCAAAACTTCAAGCCGATGATTGCCATGATCAAAGGCGCAAACGTCAGCTGGTTTGATTTCCTACTCAACCGGCGGGTCAAGGAGTCGGAGAAGATAAAGTTCAACTCGCGGGACGACGTTTTCGGCTTGAGCCCTTGTATCTCTGCTCAAAATTTCTTTCTTAATAGAGCAAGCGGTGAAAGGGCGCGGTAAAAAATGAGTGGGGCCGATTCGGAGCCGTTTCCGAAACGAAGATTCTTTTCCAAAGAATAAATCAAGTCAATGATCTTCGAAGAAAACGGCTTCTTGTGAGTAAAGCAACGAAAGCGAGTTTGGAAGAAACGGGCGAAGTTCAAGTGAGAAGAAACAAAAAAGAAAAGAGGAAGGCGGTGACCACAAACCAGTGGAGGTCAGTGAGAAGAAAAAGAAAACATTTGTCATTCCAAGTCGAAGCAATGGTGATTCTCTCCCCACGACGGTGTCGGCCTTCGATCAATACGGATCAAACATCTGGCCGAGATGGGATTGAATGATGGATTGTCATCCGGCTCGGAGGACGAGCTGGATAATCCGAAGCTCCAGCCCTCGCCTCCTCGGCTCTCCGCCGAAACGACGCCTTCCTCCCGGCTCTCCGACAAAGAGCCATCTCGCAACGAGAGCGGGGAAGATATTCAAGCGGTGAAGCTCCTTCACGGCCGGTGACACCCATCTTTGAACCCTCTTCCACGAATCCCAGCTCATCCCCAAAATAGCCGTCACCCAAAGCTCAAATTCCCACGCAGTTGGCTGATACTTCTTCACAGCCAATTGTGAACCCTTTTGAACCTGCTCCTCAAATCACCTCAGAATCAGAAGAGAGTGATTCTACTACCTCTCCTTCTCTCAACTCTGCGCTCGGCCTTTATGGAAGCCATGTACGAGGACTTGCGCATTGCGGGGATTAAGAGTGTTCTAACTCGGCATCCGGTCAGCGCACACCGCGTTGCCCTCGTCAAAGTTGGAGATCTCAAGTTCTATCTGGCCACCAAGATGGCAACTTGGTACCAGAATGAGCAGCTGATAGAGACTTTCTCCTTTGAGAAATTGAAGACGGATGAAGCACGCCTCCTGCACACTTTTGGCTTTGGAAGTCTGGATGATGCATACTTACACCAGAATGATCTCATCAAAGGAATTATAGAAGTGTCTCAACAATACCCCAAGACGCGCCCGGTGAAGTACGGGAATCTGCCAACAAGCTTCATAGCGGCGGGATGGGAGACACGTTACGGAGGCGACAATTCTAAAGAAGTCTCGAGTGAGATTACCAAGGAAGGCATGTACCAATGAAACGGTGAGGTAATGATCATTGAAGAACAGTGTTGCATCAGCTGAACCGAGAGGAAGGCTGCCCCACGAGTCCAATTGCCGATGACACTCGCTCGGCTGGTCGAGATCGAGGCGATAAAACCCGGCCAAGCCGAATCCGGAACCCGGACGGATCTGTTGTGCTCTCGATGCAATGAAGGACGAGATTGCCAAACAAGTCGAGGAAATCCTTTTCGGGATAGACTCGAATCAAATGTGGATACCCTTACACGCATCACGGCTATAGAGTCGCAAGTCCGAGCAATGGACTTTCCATTGACGACTTTCGCGGATTCGCTCTGAATGCGGGAAAGCACCGATCCAAGATCTCGGGCAATCTCTTGTTTCTCGACAAATTGATCGATCGATTCATCTAGAGAAGAGAGTCACGAGATCATCTCAAACCTTCAAGCTCGCATTTGGTTGACGACATTGCAAATATTTCAAGCCGGTGGAAGCTCTCAAAAAGACCACTCTCTCCAACGGCTACGACATCCGCCAACTCTTCAACTTATATAAAGATCTGGATGCTCAGTTCAGAGCTGGAAGAAGCAGCAATGCCCAGCTGAATCTCGTCACAGCTGACAAGTCAGTCAAGATCGCTGATGTTCAAGGTATTCTCTCCAAGCTCAGCGCAACAGTTACCAACCTCTCTGCCTCACTTGTTGATAATGCCAAAAAGGGGGAAGATCGAATGAAGCTGGAAAAACAAGTGAGAGGGAAAGGCTGCGGCTAAGGGAACTGTGCGGCAAGAATTCAGAGAGAAATCGACGATTTTGCCAAAGAGCTGGATGAAGAAGAGACAGAGCCAACTGCACCAGTCAAAGAGACATGGAGAGAGAAAATGGTTGCTCTTGCCAAAGCATGTGGACACAAGCCTGAAGAATACAAAGACTATCATTAGGCATGTAACTTCCACAACGAGCAAAGAAAAGAAATGCAAGAGGCTGGATAAGATCATTAAGAAGAAATTTGAATCGCTCAAGCTGCGAGAAAAGCGAGAAGAAGAAAAGGCGAGCTACGGGCAAGCCAAGAAGAAATAAATCCAAGCGGCCTCGGTGACAAGAAGAACCCGAGATGATATAAATGAAAGCGGGAAAGATGCGAAATCGAATTCATCAAAGAATTCTACTACTTGAATCGATTCAAAGGCATGGATCCGAAGAACAAACTTTCAGGGACTATTCACTTAAGAACTTCATGAGACGGATCCAATGATGGCAAGATCAATTGCCCTCTATGCCAAGAGTAACAACATCCGGTAGAAGGCTCCAAAAGTCAAACGGCTAAAGCCTCCATTTCTAGGCTGGAACGAACCTTACGACAAGGCCCAAATCATCAAAGAAATTAATCACTTTGGGCTGGTGAAAAAGGAATTTCAAAGTCGAAGAATCAAAATTTGAATGGAAGGAGTTAAAGAGTTCATCTTCAATAGATATGGTCTAAAGATTGACCATCAAATTGATGAACAAAGGAAGCAGCAAAGCTGAAGACCCAGCCAACTGGGAATTTTCTTTTTGAACTTTTGTATTTAGATAATTGTAAAAATTCTTCCTATTAATGAAAAGTTCATTTTATCAAAATCAACTTTGAAGACAATCTCTCTTTGTCCGAGCTCTGAATATGTTTACTGCTTGTGAATGTTTAATTCGTTGAATCCCGTTTCTATTAAGGGGAAGCAATTTTGTTTTTCCAACTTGGGGTTTTGGCATCATCAAAAAGGGGAAATTGTTGGGAAAATTAATAGAGTTTTGAAGTGATACCAAAACCCAGTGACCCCGACCGAGTAGATGTTTGCTCAAACGAGCGTTTTTCCGGCTCACCTGTTTGAGCTTATAGAGTTTCTAAGTTCGAGTGGAATCGGCGAAGACGGCGAAGACCAGTGAGTACACGGCGGGGTAAGCCAAGTCGAGTGATAAGTAACGTTATCCGAGATCCAAGACGATAAAGTTCTTCCGAGACACGGGTAGGAAAGACCCGGCTCGTGTGACAACTCGGCTACGTCAAGACCCGGCGAGTTCAAGACTCGGCTCGGCGTCAATGATCCGGCGAGTTCAAGACGGCTCGAGTCACCGGCGCGGCGAGTCGAAGTGAACGTGAGATAAAGTCGGATACGATCTAGACCATCGGGAACTCGACACCTCGGCACCTAGAAGTCAAACCTAGGATTGCTTTACGAGGAAATCAAGGAAGAAGACAAGTCGATCTGTCGAAGTTAGGTAGAGATTCGAACGGCTCTTTCCAACGGCTTGTTCTAATCTCTCCCTATAAATAGAAGTCTTCTTCATCATCGAAATAAGAGGAGTGACGAGAGAATATATTCAAGAGAGATCAACATACTTCATTGAAGGAAGTCTAACCAAAGATCAAGAGATCTCTCGAGAAAAGCTTCAAAGATCCGACGGCCTTCATACTTGTGAGTTATTATTTATTCTCGAGTTGAAGCTCTCTCCCTCAAGTATCTAGGCATATAATCCTTCCCATCTTAAGCCTAGTGTGAACGAGTTCATCATACTCAAAGTTCTTCATTGTAAGAACTCGTTCATAGTTGGAAAACCTCCCAAACCCAAACCCAGAAAAGGTTAGGTAAAGGTTCGCGCACTTGCTCGAAGCGCGTAATTCGAGTGTTGGTTACGTAGTACCCGTAAACTACGGGTTAGGCTTGTGTGCCCGTAAACGATCTGGTTACGTTTCGATACGATACGCGTAAACTTGTATCCGGCTTGAGGAACTAAGCTGCAACGCTTCTTGTGCGCGAAAAGTCAGTGGTATCCTTAGTGGATAACCAGAGGTTTCTGGTCGTGGACGTAGGAGTAGTTTCTCCGAACCACGTTAAGTTGCTTTGTTCTTTCATGTTTATTTATGCATCCAGCTAACTATTCATAAGCATTCTTCAAGCTGCATAAAGCGGATTAGCGAAAAGAGAAACTAAGCTTTGCAATATATTTGAAGCAACAGACGGACTTTCCAAAATCCCACCACATTCCGCACACAGCCAGCTGTGTCGATCAAGCTGTCTTCCAGCTGGATCGAACACAGCCAGCTCACTCAAAAGAGTTTTAATTGGAAAAGTTTTTAAACCTTGGTGTATTCACCCCCCTTCTACACCAAGGTATCCGTCTTGGGACCATCAATTGGTATCAGAGCAGTGGTTCAAAATATCACTTTTTCTGTGTCAAGTCAGCCTCTTTGCTGATAGTGGTCACCTGAACAGATCCTTCAAAGTTTCAATTTTTTTAAAATCATTATATTGCATACTGTCATGGAATCTTCCCTGTGCAGGAATCTTCCGACATTCTCTGTCGATGATTATCAGATCTGGAAGTTCCGTCTCAAAAGCTTTCTGAGTGCGCATCACGACATGATGTGGGATGTTATCACTGACGGACCCATCATCATCATGAAATCAGAAAGACAAGCAGAAACCTTACCTGGAGCTGAACCAGTACTCCGGCAAGTTGTGAAGCCCAAAAGGGAGTACTCTCCAGAAGAAAGAAGACAAGCTGGTTTTGGGCCGGCTCTGCTGCCATGACGTCATCTCCTCAACGGTGACGAATGCTTATCTCAGCAAGATCATCAACTGCGAGACAGCTAAGGGGATGTGGGACACTCTAGCCAAGCTGTGTGAAGGCTCAGAGGAAATTCAAGAGAACAAATTCTCAGTTGCATGCCGGAAATTCGACAATTTCAAGCAACTCCCCTATGAGTCCATCGATCAAATGGAGATCAGATTCTCCAACCTCGTCATCGAGATCGAGACGATCCGAACTGGAAAATATACAGTTCTAGACAAGAACTTGAAAGTTCTTTCAGCTCTCTCCTCAGAATGGTGTACACACAAAGTGGTTCACCAAAGCAGAACTGATCTTGGCAGCATGGAGACGGAAAAATTGTTCTCCATATTGAAGGCCAACGAATTTGATCTGGGGATCACAAGCAGAGATTCATCCAGCCGAATGAATGAAGCAGAGCTGAAGATCAAGCCGAGAAAAGAAGCTCAATCAGCTCAGCTTGGAAGAACCAACAAAGAGCTCAGATTTATGAGCAAAGAAGATTTGAACGAAGAAGTTGCCATGCTTGTACGAAGCATTAATCAGCTGGAACAAAGCAAGGAAAAGTACAAGAATATCGTGAAGGTTCATCACGACAAGCAACTCTACCCAAAGAGCAACCCAGCTGAGTCATCCTCCCGGAGAGAAGATAAAAGGATCGAATCGAGCGAAATGGATGATGATCAAATCTCCTTCTCCAACTCAGATAAGGATGATAGCTTTGATTAAGATGTCTGAAACATCTTATTGAATCAACCGATGAAGAAAATAAAGAAACCCGAATTTGACCGACAGTATGAAATAAAGACAAATTGGATACTTTCGAAGATTCGGCCGATCATACGGTAAAAGTACATTGGTCTCAAGAGATGATTAGAGAAGCAGCATTTGAATCAGCTGAATTTGGGACAGCTGTCTACTTGCTATACAAACTGAGATCTCATCAAAGAAATGAACTGATGTAGGACGCAGCTGAAGAAAAAGCCACCTACTATCAAATCAAGGGGGAACTCTACATAGCTGGAAAGAGTGCAAAGAATACCCAGCAGGATGCACTCATCAAGAAGACTCAGCAGGAGTCTTCAGCCGAAGAGAAACCTGATCCAGTGGTAAAATCAAGATAATTCTCTAATCCAGCTGACAACTTAGAAAGCATCCAAGAAACTTCTCAACATCTGAAGGAATCCATTGTTGGGAAAATTCACACAAAAGCACAAACTGCTGAAATCCAAGTCAAGATGATGTGTGAATTATTTGGACTGCTCAATCCAGGTGAAGAAAAACCATCCAGCTGAGGGGGAACAAACTCAGATGGACATTAGTCGAAGAGCTAAAGGGAACACAACTGACTAAAAATCAAGCAAAAATCTTCAAATACTCAGCTGAGGAGAACTGTCAATCAAGCAAAGGAGAAGACCGCTGTGATATCAGCTGGATACTGTGTCTAAGCTGACCGGTTTGCGTCTCATGCAATAATTGCTCTGAGGAATATGCTATATAAAGTCCAATTATTTTGAATTCATATGTTAAGCGGACAGACATTCCTTAGTTAAATTGTTTGATAAGTTTCATTTCCCATCGCATTAATTATAAAGTCTGCATAGTACTGTAGCACGGCAGGATCGAGGCAGAACGTCAAACGTTTGAAATGCCTCACGCGCGGTTGTAATACACTCGCCGAAAATACGTCAGCAAAATGTAATGAGTGAATCTCTCCCAGCCGTTGATCAGAATATCAACTGATTCAATCTCAACCGTTGACCCTAGATGGCAGTTGATATATATGGAAAAGATACGTGAATTCTTTCTTCCTTCATCTTTATCTCTGCAAATTTCAAAGATTCAAAATCTTCATCTATTCTCTGCAAGTTCTTCGCACAATCAAATTCTCCAAGTTGCAGAAATGGCGCCCAAGAAATCAACTGCAGGGATGAACCAGTTTGAAGCACTAATGACAAAGCTATCATTTGAGAGTATTCTGTCAACCTCCAACCTCCATATTTCAGAGTTAAAAGAGATGGTGGATCTAGTTGCAGACTCCGGTCTCCTGCTGTGGGCAACCTCCATGCCCAAACTGTTGCTAAAGAGAGATGCCGCACTTTTCTACCTCAACATTATTGACGAAGACGGCTTCTACACATCTTCATTTGACATGAGCGTCAAAGGCGAAGACGGAAAGTTTGATACAGCAACCGTCACCATCAAACTCAATAAGATGCTACGAAAGGTATTCAACCTACCCAGAGAAGGAGGATTCATCCCAGATGATTACAGCCGTGAAGAAGTGGATGAATTCCTCAGCAGAGAGATGCTTATCTCCCCAGAGCCGTACAGAGCAAGCATGTCAAAGCTCCTGCTCAAGCCAAAGTACAGGCTGCTGCTGGATATTACACAAAAATGCATCTTAGGGATAGCTGGATCTCAAGGAGAGATCAACATTCCAAAACTCAAGCCGATGATTGCCATGATCAAAGGCGCAAACGTCAACTGGTTTGATTTCCTACTCAACCGACTGGTCAAGGAGTCAGAGAAGATAAAGTTCAACTCCACCAGGACGACGTTTTCAGCTTCAGAGCCACTGTATCTCTGCTCCAAAATTTCTTTCTTAATAGAGCAAGCAGTGAAAGGGCACACAGTAAAGTGGGCTGATTCAGAACCGTTTCCAGAAACGAAGATTCTTTTCCAAAGAATAAATCAAGTCAATGATCTTCTGAAGAAGCAGCCTGCTGTGAGTAAAAGCAAGAAGCAGCTGGAAGAAACAGAGGCAGAAGTTCCAGCTGAGAAGAAACAAAGAAAGAGGAAGGCAGCTGACCCTAAACCAGCTGGAGGTCCAGCTGAGAAGAAAAAGAAAACAGCTGTCATTCCAAGTCAAGCAATGGTGATTCTCTCCCCACAGCCAGTGTCGGCCTTCGATCAATACGGATCAAACATCCTGGCCGAGATGGGATTGAATGATGGATTGTCATCCAGCTCAGAGGACGAGCTGGATAATCCAAGAAGCTCACCCCAGCCCTCACCTCCTCTCAGCTCTCCGCCGAAACAGCCTTCCCCTCCACCCAGCTCTCCAACCAAAGAGCCATCTCCTGCAAGAGAGCAGGAAGATATTCAACTGGCTGAAGCTCCTTCACAGCCAGCTGACACCCATGCTGAACCCTCTTCCACGAATCCCAGCTCATCCCCAAAATAGCCGTCACCCAAAGCTCAAATTCCCACGCAGTTGGCTGATACTTCTTCACAGCCAATTGTGAACCCTTTTGAACCTGCTCCTCAAATCACCTCAGAATCAGAAGAGAGTGATTCTACTACCTCTCCTTCTCTCAACTCTACTGGCTCAGCCTTTATGGAAGCCATGTACGAGGACTTGCGCATTGCAGGGATTAAGAGTGTTCTATCTCAGCATCCAATTCTGGCGCACCTGCCCATTTCCCTCGTCAAAGTTGGAGATCTCAAGTTCTATCTGGCCACCAAGATGGCAACTTGGTACCAGAATGAGCAGCTAATAGAGACTTTCTCCTTTGAAAAATTGAAGACGGATGAAGCACGCCTCCTGCACACTTTTGGCTTTGGAAGTCTGGAGGATGCATACTTACACCAGAATGATCTCATCAGAGGAATTATAGAAGTGTCTCAACAATACCCCAAGACGCACCCAGCTGAAGTCTGGGAATCTGCCAACAAGCTTCTTATAGCAGCGGGATGGGAGACACATTCTGGAGCTGACAATTCTAAAGAAGTCTCAGCTGAGATTACCAAGGAAGCTGTACCTAATGAAACAGCTGAGGTAATGATCATTGAAGAACTAGCTGTTGCATCAACTGAACCAGAGGAAGCTGCCCCACAGAGTCCAATTGCCGATGACACTCGCTCACTGGTCGAGATCGAGGCAGTAAAACCCAGCCAAGCCGAATCCGGGACCCAGACGGATCCTGTTGTGCTCTCTGATGCAATGAAGGACGAGATTGCCAAACAAGTCGAGGAAATCCTTTTTCAGGATAGACTCAAATCAAATGTGGATACCCTTCTGCGCATCACAGCTATAGAGTCGCAAGTCCAGAGCAATGGACTTTTCATTGACGACGTTCACAGATTCGCTCTGAATCTGCAGGAAAGCACCAGTCAAGATCTCAGGCAATCTCTTGTTTCTCAACAAATTGATCAGTCAATTAATCTAGAGAAGAGAGTCCCTGAGATCATCTCAAACCTTCAAGCTCCACTGGTTGACGACATTGCAAATATTTCAAGCCGGTAAGCTCTCAAAAGACCACTCTCTCCAACGGCTCGACATCCGCCAACTCTTCAACTTATATAAAGATCCGGATGCTCGGTTCGGAAGCAACGACGGCAATGCCCGAGTGAATCTCGTCACGCCGACAACTCGGTCAAGATCGGCCGATGTTGAAGGTATTCTCTCCAAGCTCAGCGCAACAGTTGCCAACCTCTCTGCCTCCCTTGTTGATAATGCCAAAAAGGGAGAAGATCAGAATGAAGCTGGAAAAACAAGTGAGAGGGGAGCTGCAGCTAAGGGGGAACCTGTGCAGCAAATTCAGAGAGAAATCGACGATTTTGCCAAAGAGCTGGATGAAGAAGAGACAGAGCCAACTGCACCAGTCAAAGAGACATGGAGAGAGAAAATGGTTGCTCTTGCCAAAGCATGTGGACACAAGCCTGAAGAATACAAAGACTATCATTGGCTGTGTAACTTCCACAACGAGCAAAGAAAAGAAATGCAAGAGCTGGATAAGATCATTAAGAAGAAAGCTGAATCGCTCAAGCCTGCTGAGAAAAAGCAGAAGAAGAAAAGGCAGAGCTACAGGCAAGCCAAGAAGAAATAAATCCAAGCAGCCTCAGCTGACAAGAAGAACCCAGATGATATAAATGAAAACTGGGAAAGATGCAAATCAGAATTCATCAAAGAATTCTACTACTTGAATCAGTTCAAAGGCATGGATCCAGAAGCTGCTTTCCAGGACTATTTCCTAGAACTTCATGAGACAGATCCAATGATGGCAAGATCAATTGCCCTCTATGCCAAGAGTAACAACATCCAGCTGAAGGCTCCAAAAGTCAAACAGCTAAAGCCTCCATTTCTAGCTGGAACGAACCTTCCTGACAAGGCCCAAATCATCAAAGAAATTAATCACTGGGCTGGTGAAAAAGGAATTTCAAAGTCGAAGAATCAAGCTGAATGGAAGGAGTTGGAAGAGTTCATCTTCAATAGATATGGTCTAAAGACTGACCATCAAATTGATGAACAAAGGAAGCAGCAAAGCTGAAGACCCAGCCAACTGGGAATTTTCTTTTTGAACTTTTGTATTTAGATAATTGTAAAAATTCTTCCTATTAATGAAAAGTTCATTTTATCAAAATCAACCTGAAGACAATCTCTCTTTGTCCAGGCTCTGAATATGTTTACCTGCTGTGAATGTTTAATTCGTTGAATCCCCGTTTCCTATTAAGGGGGAAGCAATTTTTTTGTTTTTCCAACTTGGGGTTTTGGCATCATCAAAAAGGGGGAAATTGTTGGGAAAATTAATAGAGTTTTGAAGTGATACCAAAACCCAGCTGACCCCAACCGAGTAGATGTTTGCTCAAACCCAAGTGTTTTTCCAGCTCACCTGTTTGAGCTTATAGAGTTTCTAAGTTCAGGTGGAATCGCTGAAGACAGCAGAAGACCCAGCTGAGTACACAGCAGGGTAAGCCAAGTCGAGTGATAAGTAACGTTATCCAGATCCAAGACGATAAAGTTCTTCCAGACACAGCTGTAGGAAAGACCCAGCTCGTGTGACAACTCAGCTCTACGTCAAGACCCAGCAGAGTTCAAGACTCAGCTCAGCGTCAATGATCCAGCAGAGTTCAAGACAGCTCAGAGTCACCAGCACAGCAGAGTCGAAGTGAACGTGAGATAAAGTCAGATCTGATCTAGACCATCAGGAACTCGACACCTCAGCACCTAGAAGTCAAACCTAGGATTGCTTTACGAGGAAATCAAGGAAGAAGACAAGTCAATCCTGTCAGAAGTTAGGTAGAGATTCAGAACGGCTCTTTCCAACGGCTAGTTCTAATCTCTCCCTATAAATAGAAGTCTTCTTCATCATCAGAAATAAGAGGAGTGACGAGAGAATATATTCAAGAGAGATCAACATACTTCATTGAAGGAAGTCTAAACCAAAGATCAAGAGATCTCTCAGAAAAGCTTCAAAGATCCAGCATCCTTCATACTTGTGAGTTATTATTTATTCTCAGGCTGCTGAAGCTCTCTTCCTCAAGTATCTAGGCATATAATCCTTCCCATCTTAAGCCTAGTGTGAACGAGTTCATCATACTCAAAGTTCTTCATTGTAAGAACTCGTTCATAGTTGGAAAACCTCCCAAACCCAAACCCAAAAAAGGTTAGGTAAAGGTTCGCCTGCTCGAAGCGCGTAATTCGAGTGTTGGTTCTGTAGTACCCGTAAACTACAGGTTAGGCTTCAGCTGTGCACGTAAACAGTCTGGTTACGTTTCGATACAGTACGCGTAAACTTGTATCCAGCTTGAGGAACTAAGCTGCAACGCTTGCTGACTGCGCGAAAAGTCAGTGGTATCCTTAGTGGATTACCAGAGGTTTCTGGTCGTGGACGTAGGAGTAGTTTCTCCGAACCACGTTAAGTTGCTTTGTTCTTTCATGTTTATTTATGCATCCAGCTAACTATTCATAAGCATTCTTCAAGCTGCATAAACTGATTAACTGAAAAGAGAAACTAAGCTTTGCAATATATTTGAAGCAACAGACGGACTTTCCAAAATCCCACCACATTCCGCATACAGCCAGCTGTGTCGATCAAGCTGCCTTCCAGCTGGATCGAACACAGCCAGCTCACTCAAAAGAGTTTTAATTGGAAAAGTTTTTAAACCTTAGTGTATTCACCCCCCCTCTACACCAAGGTATCCGTCTTGGGACCATCAGCCATGTACTCGAAACCCTTCTTTTACCAAAGGATCTTTGGCCACCCGAAGTATTGGTGTTTGACATGCAGCCCAGAGCTGACCCTGAGACCGTATGCAAGCTCATATTCTATCGGTGACTTTCGTCTTGTCGAGAGTCTGCAATCTTCCTGCTTGTTCAGCATTCAGAATGCACTCGTCCCACTCTCCCGTTAACATCTCCAGATTTTCTCTGAGATGTCTATGGGCCAATAGAATGGAGTTTACATCAGTTTGCTCAATCTCTTGTTAAGAAATCTGCAAGAACATTTTCGTGAGATTTCACAATGACAATATCAAAAATATAATATTGGCATTCAGCTTGCCATCTAATTAATCTAGCCTTTTCAGGCTTAGATTCCATCTTGTTTCTTAAGAAAGCCTTAACCTGTGTGTTATCGACTTTCAAAGTAAATTTCTTTGCTAATAAAAATAATGGCCATTTTTTAAACGCCTTTCGGACTGCAAAAAATTCTTTCTCATTAATGTGCCATCGCACGGCCTCATCTTCTGATAATAAACCACTACAGTATCTACAGGGTTCTTCTCCATTAGGAGTGATCTTGGTTAAGACTGCTGCCCACCAATAATCACTTGCATCTGTATACATGACCAAGTCATCTTCGTCTTGAGGTATCGAGAGTTTAGGGAGATTTCTGCAAACCTCTTTTAACTCTCCCTGTCGATTTTTCAGTATTGTACTGAAAACTTTTCTATGTTTTGCGAGATTCTTAATGAATGGTCCCGCAAAATTAACAACTCCAAAAAAGCTCTGAAGTTGTTTCTTCTCTTTCAGATCTTCAGAAAAATTCTGGACCTTTTGAACAATATGGTCCTGTAGAATAATTCTTACTTTATCGATCTCGATACCCAGAAATTCCATTTTCCGGATAGCAATGACTACCTTCTTTTCAGACAGTACTAATCCTTCTTTGTAACAAACATCTGCAGAGATTTCAAGATGTTTAATATGTTCCTCCATATTTTTTAATGCAATTAAAATGTCATCAATATAGACAAACATAAAAGAAAAATAATCTTTAAACAGATTATCCATCTTTCTCTGAATTATTTGGGGCGCATTAGCCAACCCCATTGGCATCACGTTCCAAACATAATGCCCTTGTGGAGTAGAGAAGGCTGTAAATTTCTTACTACCTTCCTCCATGCGAATCTGGTAGAAACCTGACTTGCAATCAAACTTAGAGAATACCTTAGCATTTCTAATGCAGTTAATAAGGTGTTCCCTACTAGAGATAAAATATCCATCAAACTTCAGAATATTATTAATTCCTTTGTAATTAATAACTAATCTGGATTTACCTCGTTTAATCTCACCATGATTCCTTACCAGAAATCCGGGACTGCTGTAAGACGAGTTTTCTGGTTTGATCAACTTTAAATCAAGGTGTTCCTTGATCTCCTTCATATCCTGTTGATCTTTGAGGTTCATCAAGATTGGTCTGTAACTAACAAACTCATACTCCTTATCTGGCTTTACCTTCAAGGTTGCTTTGAGCTTGTTTCTATCCCACCATGCCAAAGGATTCTCATTGTAATTCATTTTAATCTTTCTTTTGACATCTTCTAGGGACACCTGCATTTCTTCCCTAATATCTTGATGAGATATTAAAGATGCTTTGAGGATATGAACCTCTTCATCTTTGAGATCATCTTCCCTAATACAGCTTAGCACTGCTTCTCTGAATCTCCTTCGATCCTTCATTTTTGGGTGTCGAAGTTTTCCTTCATCACCACGCTAGCTGCGAAAACTCAATGGTATCTGGCGATTAAAAGCCCCCTTGAGCATCTGGACAATGATTTTGTGATCGCAAATGGTTGTAAACACCAATTGCCTTTTTTCATTATCCTGCATGTATCTTTTGAACATCTGTAGGAAATTGTTTCCTAACAGAATATATGCCCCTGTATCATGGAAATAAATTGGTGGAGTTTTAACCTTATACCAAGGTGTACCTTTGGCTCTGCCAATTAGAATTTCCGTCTCTTTTACTCCTTTAGCCAAGAGCAAGATTTTCTTTGAAAAATCTCTTCCTGCAATTCGGGGTAAATCATCTTCTATCTCTACTGGGAAGACTCCTCGTTTTGCAGTATAAATTCCTGCACCTGAATCAATATAAGCAGCAAAATATTCCGCCTTATATTTTTCATATAACATCCCTATAGAGATGTATATGGAGAATGGACTTGTCATTCGATTAATAGTTTTTTCCTATTAATCGTGATTTCCATTCCATCTTCTTTATTTGCCCAAGGTTTGTGATCCTCAAGAAAATCCAAACCCAATAGCAAGACTACTTCCCTTCCGGCTCTGTCTTTGATCTCCATCACTTGTCCCCTAATTTCTAGGGTACCTTTGTAATGATTGATCTCCGGCTGCTGTAGATAGTAAATAACATTACAAGGGAAGTTGGTTTCCCACCTTGTAGTGTCAAATTTTACTATCACTTCTCTCCACCCCTCGGGACATTTCAGATTCACTGGAACCTTGTTACTCTGAGATGTTTGAGGTTGTGCTTCTCGAATGAGACTCCGACTCCTCCCATATGGCAAAGACATAATTCTGTCTCATTGAAAGGATAATATTCCTGAGGTTATCCTGAGACTTTGATCGTGTCTCATGACATCTCTATCTCGGATTTGAATATCAATATTTCTTAACCGAGCAATTTCCACTCTATCCGGACATACATCTGTTGTCACCTTGTTGAAGATATCTGGTATCTCAATGAACTTTTTCCCATAAATAACTCAGTATGATGTGAGTTGGAAAGAGCATATGATACCTGATAAATCCTTGCGTTTTGAAGTCATGATAAAGTGTCAGAGCTTTGCTGAAATGGGTATCATTAAGATTGTAGGCAATCTTTGGATAGATAATTCCCACTACTTGTCCTGCACAAAGATCTCCCGTAATTGTTCCCAATACGGAATCTTTCAAATTTCTAACTCTTTTATCGCATATAGCGATATCCATCGGCGTATGAACTCTGGTAAAGAGAGCCGATTTTAACATCAACTGGATTGCTCCAATATGGATCCAGTTCATTTTTTCAGCGACTTCGGGCTTCATCTTTGATAGATCTTCCCTGATGTCACTAGCTGGAATCAACTGCATCTCCACTTGATTCCCTGTAAGCTCTATAGGAAGCGACATTTCTCGTCTAGTAATTCCATAGACGATTTGTTGTTTCCTGCTCCTTAGATTAAAGTTCATCAGAACTTGATCTATGTTACTTGCTGAAAAGCCCTGATACTTTTGTATATTCAGACTCTTCTTCATAATTTTGTCAATCAGATTTTGAGAGACAGTTGTGTGACTGGAGAATCCCGTCCTGTCCTCTTTCTCCTGATGAATAATTTCTGGATCAGTTTGACTCCGATCTAGTTCCACCAGACCATTCTGAATCTTCTCCGCTGAAGACTTCTTCTTGTTCATATATACTCTCATCTGAGGGTATATCTTCGAACTGATATACTTGAATCGGTTCTTGGTAGTAGATGGCATCTTCGATATCTGGAGTGGATTCGAATTTATTGATGCCTCTTCTCTCGTTGTTATCAATTTGTGGAAATATGCCCCTTTCGCACCGCACGTCCAGCAGTTGCAATCCTTGAAACTCTCATTAACTCTAGTGTGAGTTCTTCTGAAAGTTTTCTTGGCAGGTGTCATTTCTTGGGATTTATTAGCTCTTTGGAATGGATACCTACTTCTTGATGGTCCACTTCTTTGGCCTGATTTGTAAGATCTGGCCTTTTGTCTTGACAATCTGGTTCTTGGTTTTCAAGAATTTCTTTTTGGATCTCCACCTTTATGATAGGGCTTAAACCTATTTTTCTTGCTTCTTTTCAGCCTTGATGGTTCACCCCCAATGATCGTTGGCAGATCATTGTCATCACAGTTTAGAGAAACGTATTTGTTAATCCTCCTCAGTTTCTTCTTGTTCCTCAGAGTTGTTGCTTGTTGACACCACTCTGAGAGCTTGCGATGTACATATGACATCCTTCTTGCGACATTTTCAGGATCTCCTGATTTGTAATCCCGAATTAACATCTCATTCCATGGGCTTGGAAATTTTAGAAAGAAAATTTCCAGTGCAACTCTATCATCAACTTTAGATTGATGTTGATAAAGAGTAAAGAGCTGTAGAAACTTGTTAAGCAATTGTTGATCTAAGACTGCAAGTCTTAGATTATACAATGCCATCAAGTATTTCTTTCTCTTTTCTTGATCAAATCCCTCAAAATATCATTCTCCCAGAAAATGACTTTTAAATATTGTTGCCATATTCTGAACATGTTCAGTGAAGTTTTCACTCTCAAAACATGCATTCTTGATATCCAACGGAAAGAATTTCCATGCAATCTTGGCAATTCCTGCAAGGCTCATTTCGAGAATTCTTACGAAGCCTTCCTTGTTTAAATCGAGAGTTGATACTGCAATTCTCAATGCTGATGTCCACTCATCAATTACGGATTCTCGATCTTTGAAATTAACTTCATCGAGGTCGAGCATTACTCCGTAGGGATGGATTGGATCCAGGGTCGCCTTTTCATAAGGTGTATTCTCCACCTTTGGTTGTGGCTTTCTTGCCCTTGTCCTTCTTGCCGCCATATATTGGTATATTGATCATACCTTGCTCCAGTCTGAAAATCCTGGATAACATTAATGGCTCCGGGTGTATTTTGAAAATCTTGTGGATTTCCAATGATAGCTCCTTGTGGAAGTTAATTTACCGGCTGTGGGTTTTGGACCACATTCTGGTTCATTTTTAAATCAACCATCGCCATGTTAGCAAAAGATTCTGCTAACTCCTGGAGGTCGTCAAGATCGATTCTTTCGAGATTATTCATCTTTTCTTTTCTCGAATCATTCTTTTCAAGGCCTCCACATTTGGATCCTTCTTGGTTTCTCCCACTGGAAATGGATAAGTGGGTTCATTACCAAAAGGATTCATCCTTTGACTGGAACAAGGTTGTTGCTCTAGTTTTTCGATCCGTGATTGGATCTCCTTAAGGATAGTATAAATTTCATCATGTTTCAAAGCAATCTTGTAAAGATCGTGTGGTACACCATACAGGCTATCACCATAATGTTGTACCATTTTCTGTATTTCTCTCAGATCCTCCGATATCTTGGATGAATCTGGAGTAATCTCTTGATATAAAAGAGTAGATGATACTCCTTTATCTTTCTTTGATTCCATCAGAGCTAATTACAATTTACTCCCAAATGGATCCAATGGTCTCTTCTCATGGCATGTTCTATCTCCCATTCAAGGCAGATACAACTATGGAGAAGATCTTCTTCTCTTTTGATTTTTTGGAGGCAGGAATCAATTAATTCTTTCTCCGGGTTATGCTGAACTAAGAGATTCAGCATATTTCTCCAGTGTGTTAGAGCACTCTGGTATCTTATCATTCTTTTCTCCAAGTTTTGGAGACGTTCCTGGAAATGTCCACACCTTGGACATTCTTCTAGATCCATCAGTCCGTATGGTATTGATGGTTTTCTCTCATCACGTTCTCCGTCCTTAGATGGAGATACTTAAACTTCTTAATGAAGTTTTCTCTCCTTCTCATCTCTTGGTGGCAAGAGATAATGGATTCACAATCCACTCTTATTGTTGCAGAGTGAAATTCTCTTTTCCAGATTGCAGGAGCAGTCTGGGTTCTTGTTTTCTGTACCTCTAAATTATGAAGATAGTTCCTGTAACACTCGCATCTCGGACAGTTGTCCGGATCCATGTTTTCCTTGATGTATCCTCCTTTAAGATAATACTTATAGTAATAAATAAAATATAATTCCCAGATAAACCTAAGGCTCTGATACCATTTTGGCCACCCCACTCCAAAATAGAGTTTCCCATCAAAAGGCACCTATCAGTTTGCCAACCTAAGGATGTGCTTTTCCCAACCCAGTGAAGGGCGCCGTGATGGCACACATAGAGCCTTAGGTCACCTCCTACGGAGAGCTGCGCTTCGGGTTCATACGTCACGCAGTAGAGGATCGGAGTTTTTTATAGGCTCTGATACCATTTTGAAAGCGTAGATCATTAAGCTGAATGCTAGAGTAGAAAAATAACCTTGAGTATTTATAATTTATTTTATCTTAAATGTGTATTTGAATATTTGATCAAGAGCAAGTGAGTATTATGTTTTCGGGCTTTTAATTTACAATTTTCAAAACTTTGTGTCGTGTTTTTGCAACTCAAAAAACTTACTATCCTTTTCTTGCAAGCCCGAAAAATTATGGCCTATATTTGTAAGTCACCCTAAGTTAGTGATCCCTAAAATTTTTTAACTCTATATATATATATATATATATATATATATTTCTTCTTCTTTTTAGAAAAAACCAATTAAACTACACACGTGCAAGAAGGAAGATTTTTGTAATCTACATTGCGCTCTGCAATATTCTTACGCTAGAGTACGATCAATCGACCAACAAACCAATAATGCCACAAAAAAATTGGAAAAGCTTAAAGCACATCAAGAAATGAAAAAATAAAATCAAATGGGAAACATTTACATGCATGAGAAGTGAGAACCATATATAGATTAAATCGCGAAAATTATTTTTGAGGTTGACTAAGCTTGACCTCGATCCTCTAAGAGACACAATAGATACTTACATGGATAATTTGGATAAAAAGCATGAGACAAAGGATATATGATCTATCGAGTGATTAAAAATGAACCTAGCTAATTACTTAGTTTTCTAACGCGGGTCAACGAAATTAACAATTCAAAAGAATAATTTTCGACAATAGACTTCAAAAGTACTCAATCAATTAATTAATATAATCATCAAACTCGCACAAAAAATTAGAGGAGACTTGTTTACTACAAATTGGTTTAAGCTTAGAATTTAATTAAAGATTATTCCTAAAAAATTTATTCAACGTGAAATTGCAATATATCAAATCATCATGTCTATTCAAATTTAGTCTTCAATTATTGAACAATATGTAATCTCTTTGAACTCATAATTAATAAATCAAAAGTAGAACTAATTAGTATGAGCGCGTGTGCGCGCATGCATGTCAGCGTTCAACTTTTAAGTAAACTAATTGGTTAAATTTTTTATTCTTGGGGAAAAAATTAAACAATTTTTATTCATATTGTTGGTCCCAAGACGGATACCTTGGTGTAGAGGGGGGGTGAATACACCAAGGTTTAAAAACTTTTCCAAGTTAAAACTCTTTTGAGTGAAATTTGTTGTGTTCGATCCAATTTGGATGGCAGCTTGATCGACACTAGGCGTGTGCGGAATGTGGTGGATTTGGAAAGTCCGTCTGTTGCTTCAAATTATATTGCAAAGCTCTGTTTCACTTTTCAGTTAGTCAGTTTATGCAGATTGAAATGTATGCTTATGAGAGTTAGTAACATGCATAAAACAAAGCGATAAATAACAAGAGCATCTTTAACGTGGTTCGGAGTAACCCCTCCTACATCCACGACCAGATTCACTGGTAATCCACTACCACTAGGTTTCCAAGTACCAAGCAACTTCACAACTCTAACCCGAGCTGTGTTCCAACAGTTTGCGGGCACTGTCAAGCCTACACCTTCAGTTTGCGGGTACTGAAGAACCTATCCACTCGAATTACGCGCTTCGAGCAAGCGTACCTTTACCTAACCTTTCTGGGTTTGGGTTTGGGTATGGGGTTCCAACTATGAACGAGTTCTTACAATGAAGAACAAGGAGTATGATGAACTCGTTCAAACTAGGCTTAAGATATTTATTCTGATCTATTCTGCCTATGACTGAATATGTGAACAACTAAGAACACAGCTGACTGGCTGGGTGTTCTTGAAAGATTTGGCTTTGAAGATCGTTGTTCATTTTTCTGTTTTCTTCTATTTCTTCAGTCGTCTTGTCAGCCCCCTCACCAGCAATGGTGGAGGAGAGATATATATAGGTGAAGATTCAAATTAGCCGTTGGAAGAGAGCCGTTTGAATCTTACCTACTCTTGTTGACTTCTGGCCATTACCTACGAAGTAGGTCTGTATCTGCAGAAGCTATTCCTTCTCTGATTTGACTGCGTCAGACAAGATCTTCTGACATCGGGATCTTGTCTTGGAGAAGGTCTTCGTCTTCGAGCTGCTAAGCGTCTCTGCTGTATCTTCAGCGGTTTGGACTCTGCTGTGTCTCAACTCTGAGCTGTCTTAGACCTGAGCTGTATCATCAACCTGAGCTGTGTCTTCAACCTGAGCTGTGTCGTTAACTGAGCCGTCTTAGACTCCGAGCCGTGTCATTGACACTAAGCCGGGTCTTTTCACCGAGCCGGGTCTTTGACACCGAGCCGGGTTTCCGTCATTGAGTAGGTCTTGATATCGCCGGTCTTTGACTTTGACTCTCTTGGTTTGCTCTGTCGAGTTCTTAAATTTATCTTAGCTGTGTCTTCAACGTCTTGGTTTGTCTTCGCTGTCTTGTCTTCAGTGAATCTACCTGTAAACTAAGAAACTCTATAAGCTCAAACAGGTGAGCTGGAAACAACACAAAGTTTGTACATTCATCTACTCGGTTGGGGTCAGCTGGGTTTTGGTATCCAATCAAAACTCTATTAATTTTCCCAACAATTTCCCCCTTTTTGATGATGCCAAAACCTTTACAAACTTTTACAGAAAAACACAAAACAAAAATCCTAACTAAACTCTTCCTGCCTGCTCCACATGCTAGGATGAGAGTTTGCACTCTTTCTCCAGTTGTCTTTGCACTCTTTCTCCAGTTGTCTTTCCAGCTCGCCATTTGCCTATTTTAGATTCCTTTTCTGTTCAATCCTTTCCCCCTTTTTATTTCCATTTTTCTGTCCTATTCTTTCACTCTTTCCCCCTTTTTGGTTCATCAAAAAGATATTAGGAGGGCGGGGAGTCGAGGTCTGACGGCGGCGTTCTGGCAATAATTTCTTCCCGTTTGAGGTAACTCCAGTCAGCTTGGAGTTAAAACCAATCGATGCATTTTGGCTCTTCCTTTTTCGGCTGATACCAATTGATGGTTGTATGACTCAGTTTGGATTGAGTCATCTTGTCTTTCTTCTCTGCTGAAAGACACCGTTTGCGAGGTTCCCCCTCAATTGGATAAACCAATTGGGTTTTATCAGCTGGGTTTGATTCCCCCTGACTTGATAAATTCATTTTGAAATCCTTGGGGATCCTGCTGAGTTAGTCCAGCTGTGTCCGATTCCTTCTTGATGACACACGGTGATCCAGCTGAGTATTTCCTGCTGGATGCTCTTCTTGAAGATCTTGCTGGACTGGGATGAGATCAATTGTTGATACCAATTGATGGTGAATCTGCTGAACTGAGTTCCCCCTCAGCTTGATTCCTCTTCTGGATTCTGCGATCCATGTTTGATCTAGCTTTGTTTGATATCCAGAGGATGACATTTGATAGTTCAACTGGATTTCTCTCTTGATTCTCCACTTGAACATTCTGCTGGATTGACTTTGCCCTCAGCTGATATCACAGCTGTGTCGATTTCCAGCTCGATGGAGTTCCCCCTGAATTTGATAGTATGTGGCTTTCTTTTCTCAGCTACTTCCTACTTCACTTGAGCGAATTTTCTCATCACTGGCTCAATTCTTTGATAAGGTCAGCTGCTCCATGATTAGCTGAGTTCATTGTTGCTTTGCGGGGTAGAATCTTCGATTTCCTGTTCTTTGCATCGCATTCCTGCGCATTGAACTCACCAGGAAAACCGTTATCACAACAATTGGCTGATGGACAACAGATTATGCTAAAGTCCATCAATCATAAGAGATATTTGAAAATATTATTATTTGTCTCAAATGAGCTAAATCCTTTGACGTATCCTTTCGAGATATCACCAAAGGTTACCTGGGACCAGTACGCTTGACATATTCTTTGAAGAGCTTTGAGGTAAGTAATGAGCTTTGATCACCAGCTGTCTTTCTTTCACAGTACGCTTGATGACTCCTCAAAACGCGCATGTCCCTCTTTGACCTGTTATCACTCCTTCGCCACCCAGTTGTGATTGGGTCCGACTTTGTTGTTGAGGGTTCCATTGATAACCCAGATTTGTTCTTATCTTTTGTGAGTGATACTTCAGATTGGTCCTTGAAATGGTCCTTTCTTCTTTGGACCTTGTTGACTCCATTTTGATGAGGTCCAATTCATAGCTGGAGTCTGTCAGCTTGATATCTAGCTTGATATCTCGTCTCTTTGGAATCTTGTTGTGAAGCTCGGTTGATTTTCGGCTTTATAACCAGTGAGATCCTTCTCGGTCTTTTTAGTTGACCTTGATGTAAATGCTGGATGACATTCGTCTTTGATTTTGATTCCGGTCAATTTGGATTTATCTGCTTCTTTGAGCTCTGTGATCAGTGGGAGTTCTTTGCTTTTCTTGGGCTTGGAGTTGCCGAGCGCTTTCTTCTTTGATAGGACCGAGCTTAGAGAGTCGGCTTGATTATGTACGACCTCTTTGGTACATCCTTGGCTTGGTTCCAGCTGTGTTTGTATTGGCTGGAGTCATTCTTTGATCTGATTCAGCTTTTGGCCATCTTCAGCTTCTTGATCAGCTGTGTTTTCTCATCTTCAAGCTCCTGATCATTCTTCTTCTTGAGCTCATTCCTTAGCTCCGAATTCTCAGCTGGCTAGATTTCAAGGATTTCTAGTAATCTCTTGAAGTCGTTGAGCACTTCTTCGATGAGGTCTCTTTAGCATGCAGTGAGCTGTGCCATGTCCAGCTGGGCATTCTACTTGATTTTGCTCTCTTTCCAGCTGTGTAGAGTTCCTCCTTGATTTGATAGTAGGTGGCGTTTTCTTCAGCTACATCCTACTTCCTTTGATGAGGTCTCCGTTTGTATAGCAGGTAGACAGCTGTCCCAAATCCAGCTGATTCATCTGCTGCTTCTCGATTATTTTCTTGAGACCAATGTACTCAGCAGTGTGACTGGCTGAGTTTTTAGTTTTGTATCCAGCTGTCTTTATTTCACAAATTCGGTCCCGATCCTAGCTGGGTTTCTTCATTTTCTTCATCAGCTGGGTTTAAGAGTCCCATGAAGCAGTCATCTTTAATAAAATGCTTCATCTTCTGAGTCGGAAGAAAATACTTGATCTTCTTCTTTCTTGCTCGACTTGAGCTCTTTATCTTTTCTTCGGGAGGATGACTCAGCTGGGTTTCTCTTTGGGTAAAGTTGCTTGTCGTGATGAACCTTCACGATCTTCTTGTACCTTTCCTTGCTGTGTTCCAGCCTGTTAATATTCCGTACAAGCATGGCAACTTCTTCGTGCAATTCTTCTTTGCTCATATTTCTGCGCTCCTTGTTGGTCCTTCCAAGCTGAGCTGATTGAGCTAATCTTGATTTTGCACTGAGAGCTGTCTCTTTTTCCTTGGGAGTCAGCTCCGTTTCATTCATCCGGCTGGATGATTCTCCGCATGAGATCTCCAGATCAAATTCGTTGGCCTTCAAGATGGAGAACAATTTTTCAGTCTCCATGCTGCCAATATCAGTTCTGCTTTGGTGAACCACCTTGTGTGTACACCATTCTGAGGAGAGAGCTGCAAGAACTTTCAAGTTCTTATCTCGAACTGTATATTTACCAGTTCGGATCGTCTCGATCTCGATGACGAGGTTGGAGAATCTGAGCTCCATTTGATCAATGGACTCGTAGGGGAGTTGCTTGAAGTTGTCGAACTTCTGGCATGCAACTGAGAATTTGTTCTCTTGAATTTCCTCTGAGCCTTCACCCAGCTTGGCTAGAGTGTCCCACATCCCCTTAGCTGTCTCACAATTGATGATTTTGCTGAGATAAGCGTTCGCCACTGTTGAGGAGATGACGTTGCGAGCGTAGCTGTCCAAACCAGCTTGTCTTCTTTCTTCTGGAGAGTACTCCATTTTGGGCTTCACAACTTGCCGGAGTACTGGTTCAGCTCCAGGTAAGGTTTCTGCTTGTCTTTCTGATTTCATGATGATGATGGGTCCGTCAGTGATAACATCCCACATCTTGTCGTGATGCGCACACAGAAAGCTTTTGAGTCGGAACTTCCAGATCTGATAATCATCGACAGAGAATGTCGGAAGATTCCTGCACAAGGAAGATTCCATGACAGTATGCAATATAATGATTTTTAAAAAAATTTGAAACTTTGAAGGATCTGTTCAGGTGACCATTATCAGCAATGAAATGCTGATTTGACAGATACAGTGATCTTTTGAACCACTGCTCTGATACCAATTGTTGGTCCCAAGACGGATACCTTGGTGTAGAGGGGGGGTGAATACACCAAGGTTTAAAAACTTTTCCAAGTTAAAACTCTTTTGAGTGAAATTTGTTGTGTTCGATCCAAATTTGGATGGCGCTTGATCGACACTTGGCCGTGCGCGGAATGTGGTGGATTTGGAAAGTCCGTCTGTTGCTTCAAATTATATTGCAAAGCTCTGTTTCACTTTTCAGTTAGTCAGTTTATGCAGATTGAAATGTATGCTTATGAGAGTTAGTAACATGCATAAAACAAAGCGATAAATAACAAGAGCATCTTTAACGTGGTTCGGAGTAACCCCTCCTACATCCACGACCAGATTCACTGGTAATCCACTACCACTTGGTTTCCAAGTACCAAGCAACTTCACAACTCTAACCCGAGCTGTGTTCCAACAGTTTGCGGGCACTGTCAAGCCTACACCTTCAGTTTGCGGGTACTGAAGAACCTATCCACTCGAATTACGCGCTTCGAGCAAGCGTACCTTTACCTAACCTTTCTGGGTTTGGGTTTGGGTATGGGGTTCCAACTATGAACGAGTTCTTACAATGAAGAACAAGGAGTATGATGAACTCGTTCAAACTAGGCTTAAGATATTTATTCTGATCTATTCTGCCTTTGACTGAATATGTGAACAACTAAGAACACATTGTTGGGTGTTCTTGAAAGATTTGGCTTTGAAGATCGTTGTTCATTTTTCTGTTTTCTTCTATTTCTTCAGTCGTCTTGTCAGCCCCCTCACTAGCAATGGTGGAGGAGAGATATATATAGGTGAAGATTCAAATTAGCCGTTGGAAGAGAGCCCTTTGAATCTTACCTACTCTTGTTGACTTCTGGCCATTACCTACGAAGTAGGTCTGTATCTGCAGAAGCTATTCCTTCTCTGATTTGACTGCGTCAGACAAGATCTTCTGACATCGGGATCTTGTCTTGGAGAAGGTCTTCGTCTTCGAGCTGCTAAGCGTCTCTGCTGTATCTTCAGCGGTTTGGACTCTGCTGTGTCTCAACTCTGAGCTGTCTTAGACCTGAGCTGTATCATCAACCTGAGCTGTGTCTTCAACCTGAGCTGTGTCGTTAACCTGAGCTGTCTTAGACCTGAGCTGTGTCATTGACACTAAGCTGGGTCTTTTTCACTGAGCTGGGTCTTTGACACTGAGCTGGGTTTCCGTCACTGAGCTGGGTCTTGATACTGCTGGGTCTTTGACTCTGCTTGGTTTGCTCTGCTGAGTTCTTAAGCTGTCTGCTTAGCTGTGTCTTCTGCTGTCTTCAGCTGTCTTCAGCTGTCTTCAGTTGTCTTCAGCTGTCTTCAGTGAATCTACCTGTAAACTAAGAAACTCTATAAGCTCAAACAGGTGAGCTGGAAACAACACAAAGTTTGTACATTCATCTACTCGGTTGGGGTCAGCTGGGTTTTGGTATCCAATCAAAACTCTATTAATTTTCCCAACACATATATATTCCCCGAGAGGGCCAGATTCCTCAGCTAGAGAAATCAGTCAACCAATTAAACTAGTTCGCTATTAGTTTTAGTATGCTTAGCTAAATTACGGGCTACGTTATTAGCCGTTCTAAACTAATTGGTTAGTTTTATCATGGGATTAATTATAGAGGAAATAAGAAAAACTAACCAATTTTAAAAACAAAGATAAAATATAATCATAAATCTTTAAAAGAGAAAAATTAACCAATTCTTATCAAAATAGCCCTCATTTTCTTACTTTATCTTTTTCTCTCATCTCATATATGACTAGCGCATACATGGCTCTTTCCGGTTGACGGGAGTCAACGGTCAACGCCGGCGGCCAACTCCGACGAGAATTTTCCGGTGATTTTTTTCTCGCATGTCATGTATGCTAGTTATGTATGCTACTCGTGTATGTGATAAACTACAGATTGTTATTCATGTATAACAATCATGTATGGTAGACATAAATGCTAGTCATGTTTGTATTAACAATTAAATGTTATTCATGTATGCTAGACATATATGTACTTACAACTAGAATGTTAGTCATGTATGATGTACTCATGTATATTTGAATAAAGTCACTAAAAAAGTCATCTAAAAAAAATCGCTGAAAAAAAGTCACCGAAAATCCTTGTCGGAGTTGGCCACCGCCGTCGGATTGACTGCTCGCCGCCAAAAACAGTCATGTATGATAGTGAGAAAAGAAGGATAAAGTAAGAGTATGAGAGTCATTTTGCTAGTAATTTTGGTTAATTTTTATCTTTTATTTATGTATGGTTAGTTCTATCTTAACTTTATTGAAATGATTATTTTTACTTTTGCCATTTAACTATATATTAGTACAATTTTCTTTTCTTTCTTTCAATTAAACCTCAGGTAATACGGGGCTTACTTTTGTAATTGCCTCTAAATTAAATCATGATGTGACGAGTAAGGAGAATATTTTTCAAGGTACAATTTTAATTATGTGATTTACCGATCTCAATGTATCATATCTATGAGAGGGATATGCAAATTCAAAAAGGAAAAATTTAGAAAACCTAATATTGAGTGATATAGCCTGAATGTAACCCTTGGTGCCATTCATTAATGGAACATATCTATAGTTAATCTAGCATTTAAAGCTACGCCCTCTTTGCTATTTCTCTGAGATTTCTCAATAACGATACTATAATTGAAAACATAAACAATAATCATGATTGTCATGAATATTCATGCAAGAAAACCCTAATTCCATCAAGATTATCTAGGTCATCAACATTATTACAAGAATTAACAATAATCCTACACCAAAAACTCCTCAGTTATAAAAACATATTCACATTTACCATCATCTGCAATTGCAAAAACAAAAACAAGAACCATGGCTACAACAATGGAACTCCACAAGACTTCCCTAGCTTTTGCAATAACCTTAATCTTTGTCATCTCATCAATCTCCAACTTCCATGCAGCCGGTTTCAGCATCGATTTAATCCACAGAGACTCCTTACAACAATCTCCCTCCCTCCATTCCTTCGAGCAAGTTGGAGCTGCGTTGCAACGATCATTCAACCGCGCCAAAACCCTAATCCCTGCAGATAATTACTCCCCACAAAAAGCAGCCTCAGCCGACGTTGTTCCCGACGCGGGCGAATACCTCATGAAATTCGCCCTCGGCACCCCGAAGGTCGAAACCCTAGCCATCGCCGACACCGGCAGCGACCTGACGTGGATACAGTGCGCGCCGTGCCGGCAATGCTTCAAGCAGAAAGCCCCATTCTTCGTTCCGACCCGTTCCTCCACCTACAAACCTATCACTTGCCGCTCCGAGACGTGCGGCTCTCTCCAGAGCACTTCTTGCGGCGGTGGCGGCGCTAGTAAGGGTACTTGCAGCTACGCCATAGAGTACGGCGATAGATCCTACAGCAGGGGTGACGTCGCAACCGAAACCCTCACGTTAGGAAAGAATGTGTCGATACCTAATGTTATTATAGGGTGCGGCCACCTTAATCGGGGAACTTTTGGCACCGGTACGTCGGGGATCGTCGGCCTAGGCGGCGGGAAAGAGTCGTTGATCCGACAGTTGGGGGCCTCAATCGGCGGGAAGTTTTCCTACTGCCTCGTCCCGATTTCGCGGCGGACAAGGACGCCGAGTAAAATGCACTTTGGCAGCGACGCCGTGGTTTCCGGCGCTGGGGTTGCGACGACTCCGATCGTTGCTAAATCCCCGGCCACCTTCTACTATCTGACGTTGGAAGGGATGAGCGTCGGAAACCAGCGCTTCGACTTGGCTTCGTGGTCTGTCGATGACGACGAGGCCAAGTATTCGGGAGAAGGAAATATAATCATAGACTCCGGTACGACGCTGACGTTCCTCCCGAGCGATCTGTACCGTCAAGTGGAGACGGCGTTGAGGCGGCAGGTGAGGTTGAGGGAGATCGCGGATCCGCAGCAGCAGCTGAGCTTGTGCTATCTTGCGACGGGAGATGCGGAGAGTAAGATTCCAGAAATTACTGCACATTTCAAAGGGGGTGATGTGAAGTTGAAATCTTACAACACTTTTATTAGGACGAGTGTGAGGTCTCTGTGCTTTGCTTTTACTGAGTCGACTAGTTTGGCTATTTATGGGAATCTGGCGCAGATGAATTTCTTCATCGGTTATGATCTGGAGAGGAAGACGGTGTCGTTCAAGCCAACTGATTGCAGCCATGCATAAAATGAGAGATAATTAATTAAATTAATAAGGTGCTGCGTACGAATAATTAGTTGTGATTTTCCATGAAAATTGAACTTCAATTGTTTGTGGCAATGAGGGACATCCCCGTTTATTTTTTTCTTAAGGGTTCCAAAATAATTTGCAAATTAACATTATTGCTCCAATGTTTAATTATCAATTTAAGCCCCGAATAATATAAGATTTTATTTAGTGGATCCTATACTAATGGGGCGTTTACTTTGGGTGATAGGGTAGATAGATAAAAATAGTATAGGTTAATCCACCGTTTACTTTGATGGATTGATTATTTTTTAGCTTGTTCGATCATCTAATCCTTCATATAGTCAATCCTATGTTTTATCAATCTATCCTATCACGCAAAGTAAACGCCCCTTAATGGTATTCATTTAATATTACTTGTTTCAACTTAATTAAAGTTTTTTTTTTCGGATATAGATAGTAATTACCCTTAATATAGTGAGAACCACACCATGAGAAAGAATTGACGGGATTAAGCTTGAAGAGGAGATAAAAACACACACTAAAATTTACTTCGTAAATTATATTTAAAGAACCTATTGGTGCTTTGGCAAATATACTATGGCTCGTTTGATAGGCGTGTTAGGATAAGTCAAGATAGATAATGTCAAGATAATTATAGTGAATAAGGGGTGATTGTTAGTGTATTTTTTGTATTTGGTAGATAAAATACTGTCAAGATAAATATGGTGAATAATAGGTTGGTTGTTTGGTACCCTAGTTTAAATTTAAGATTAAGTAGGAAATGACAATTCTACCACTAATTATGATTATATATCATCTCTCTCTCTCCGCTCTCCCCTCTGCAACATCAATCTCTCACACACTCTTTAACACTTTTTTCACACACACATGAAGTTCATCTTAGATCTTGTCTTTTCCCTCCTCAATCCAGTTTTTTATTTTCAGTTTTAAGTTCTTTATCTCATCCTCTTTCCAGTCATCGGTTCAATTATTTTTTTTTTTTGGTTTTTTCGGCGGAATGGCGGCGCCGCCCGCCTCCGGCGAGCCCGTCTAGCTGCCCTTCTCTTCCTCTCCAGCCTCTCACCCTCCCCGTCTTCGCCGGAACACAGGTCGTGCCCACCATCCCCCCCTCTCTCTCTCTCCATCACACCACCACCTACCACCACCACCGACCACAACCCGCCACCATCTCCTCTCTCACAAAGAAAATTAAAAGAGCTGCAAACTTTTAGAGAAAGAGGGAGGAGAGAGAAAAGAGAGCAGAGAAAGAGAGGGAGGAGATGGGTTACTGTGGAGTTGAGTGTAAAATAAACTCATCAAATTCATTAGATACATAAGCTAAAGAGGAACAGTAAAATAAGGCCGGGCCATCTTTAAATTACGGGCTTCCAAGTTTAGTAATATAGGGTACCAAACAACTAGATAATCCCAAATTACTTATCTATCTTAGCTAATATGGGCTATCAAACACCCCAGTATATCCAAGTTTTAAATTTTTAGAGTAGATAGTCAAGAGTAGTCCGTCTTTAGATTAAAAAAAAATACCACCTCTATAATTAATTGGAACTGTAAATTGTTATGCTAAGAAACTCAATAAAATTTAATTGGGTGTTCAACGTACTTGCAAAATTCTCTAACGTACTTGGTGCAAATTAAATGTAATTAAATGGCGATGGATGCTAATTAATTATCCTCAACTAATATAGTTAATTCATTTACCTTTTTGTTTTTGAGGGAATTCATGCATGTTTACTAAACAAAGAGGATAAAAATGCAAATAACTCCAACCCACCCCTCCCCCCCCCCCCCAAAAAAAAAACTGACAAAAGAAATAAATAATAATAATAATTAATAATGAAGAAGAAGCCTATAATTAATTAGGTTGTATTAGTTTATAATTTAAGATGTAATTTAAAATAGATTTATTTATTTATTTGGTGACTATCCAACCTACATTGTGACGTGAACGGTGGGCACATTAACGGTGTCCATGGTGGTAGGATCACGGAACCGTATAAATAATTTAAGGTCAGAACATCTTTGTTAAATACACACAGAAAGCGTAATTCTCCCTTTTTAATGTTTCGGCAAAAATAAATATTAGCAAGCAGAAGATAAATAAATTAAGAAGCGTAGGCCTAATGTAGGTAGCGCAGCAGGCGCCTCACAATATCAGAAAAATCTCCCACATTCAGTCCGCTTAAACGACACCGTCGATCTTCCAAGATCATATCCTACCATGTAGTCACCCTGCGCAGCGCTACCATATATAGGAAGGGCTTCCATGGGATCCACCGCCAAGCACACATAATCACGACTCACTCTGATAAATGCATTGTAAAAATTCCACTCCACATCCGCCCCTTTAAAATGAAGCGTGATCTTCGGCATATCGATCCGCGAAGAATAACACAGACGCCAATCTGAGTAATCCCTCACAGCCCTCGCCTTGATCTGATTCGCTAACGCCACCTCAAACTCGTCGTAGAACTTTACAGGAAACAGCGTGAGTAAAGCTCCTGAATCTATAATGATGTTTCCTCCCGAAACCGGATACGGGTTGTAATATTTTATCCTCTTGTTTCCGACGGTGATTGCTTCAAGCGTCAGATAATAGTACGTGTTTCTCGGACTCAACGGCGTCGACACCACTCCTGTACCGGAAACCACCGCATCCTCACCGAAATGGATCTTGCTTGATTTGTTGCGCTCTCCCTCCAGCATCAAGCAGTAGGCGAATTTGTCGTACCCTAATTGCCTAACCAGTGAGGCACTTCCACCTGCAAGCCCTACGATCCCGGATGCGGTGCCGTTGACGTGGAAGAAGTTGTTATGTCCGCATCCAAATTTGATGTTATTAAAATACAATACGCGGCCTGTACTAGAACCGAAGCCGAATACATCTTCCCCGATGAGGCCGTGCGAGTAGGAATTATCTCCGTATTGCACAACGTAGAGGCATTTTTCCCGTCTTCTGTCGCACTCGGTCGACGGTATGTAAACGTCGCAGCCGTAGGAATCGCAACGGATGTTTTTGTATGTGGAGGAAGATTTAGGATTGAAGATAGGCAAGCCTTGCTTGATGCATTTGTTGCAGGGGAGGCACTGCGTCCATGTCAAGTGGCTGCCGGTGTCAACAATGAGGCTCACAGCTTTGGAGGGGGTGCCTATGGAGAATCTTATCACGTATGACCCATCAGCTGCGACGGTCATACTTGATTCGGCCGCCTTTCTCATGCCTACACTTAGATTGTCGTTGAAATGTTTGGCTCGAATGCGTGATCGAGCCACTGCGCTCGCCAGGCGCTGCGAGTGCGTGGACCAGGGATCGAAGAGGGGAGAGTCGGGTGAGTCTCTGTGGATGAGGTCTGTGGTAAAGCCTTTGATTCTTGAATTTGGTAATGGCTCGCATATACACATGACAGACGAGGAAATGAGAGAAATGAAGAATGAGTTTAGTATCATGGTGGTTTTTGCCATGATTAATTGGAAAATATGTTTTGGAGAAGAATGACTTGTGTGTTGTTATTATAGGAATTGGAAGATTCTGCGTGGCCAGAATTTGTAATTTTGTTGCAAAGAATCTATCTTGGGATTTTTCACTTTTACTTGCTTAAGAATGAAAAGTTGAAAATACTTAGTAGTCAAAGTCAAACTGAGAATACTGGTTTCCATTGTTACTTTCTTAATTTCTATATATGCAATAGGTATTCATAAAATGCGAAATGTTGCTAAGATTAGGGTTTCTAGTATTTGTTGCGAAATCTCGTTACACATTGACAATTCAAGTAATCGAACCTAATGTTCAAGACATTTTGGCAGATATGTGACTAAACCACTGTCAATCTAACATTAATTCGTGTGGTCCTTGTCAAATGGAGGGGTGCACAATTTATTTCGGGATTTAATTATTGTTGCATCTAAATATATTTCAAGGATGTTTTTGCATGCGCTAAAAGCCTAAAATTGTACTCCCTCCATCCCTGATAAGTGTAGTCCGCTTTCCTTTTTCGTCCGTCCCCTATAAGTGTGGTCCTGCCTTAAATAGATATGATCCCACTTAAAATTTTACCCTTTTATCCTTTAAAAGTAACTAACACTACAACAAATTGGGTCACATTCTCCACTCACTACACATTTACCTAACATCCTTCTTAAAATCCGTGTCCCTCCCTCCGGACTACACTTATCAGGGACGGAGGGAGTACTAAAAATCAAGGGTACGTATTTTCACACTTTATCCCATTAAGATATATAATTAATATATTTATGACATCCTAATATCTTATTTGAGATAAAGTATATGGTCCTTTATAAAATTCGGACTCATATGTATTATACTAATTTTTGTTATTATATATGTATTCCATTTATGAGGTGGTATATATAATAGTGCAACTAATTTAATCAATAAATTACTATAATTTCACTTTTTACCATAATTATTGATATTTGTTGCAGTGAATTTAATACAATATACCAAACATAATATTAATTCTTTATACATATAAGACATCTCAGTTAAATTTATCAAACTTTATCTCATTGAATTATATATGCGATAAGAGTGGTACTTCCCTTCTCTTAGTACACAAATTTCTTCTATTGAAAGCAATATTTTCAAAACCGAACCGGAGCTTGAACCGGTGAGGCTTTCAGGTCATAGTTCAATTGGTTCAACCGGTTCAACTGTTTAATAAATAAATAAATAAAATAATATTAATATACATTATAAAAATAAAAATATTCATAATTACTTAATAACTTATAAAGTAAAAATACACATTAAAATCCATAACACATATATATATATATATAATAATTTTTCATATACTTATTGAGTATAAATAATAATAATAATAATAATAATAATAATATGTAATTGAGAATCAAAGAGAGAGTGAATTAAGATTAAGATCTTGACTATCTTTTTTATAGTATTCAAAAGTATCTATAATAATAATAATAATAATAATAGTAAATTGAATAATTGAGTTTGGTGGTGCAATGGTAAAGATCCTTGCCTACTATAGGGGAGGTTGCAAGTTGGACTTCGCTGATTATAGGCCATGACATTCTACAACTTCAGTCGTAAATGGTACTATGAAACCTGTACATATTAATTAATTATGACTTGATCCAACATCAAACTGATATTAAATAGATAATTCAATTCTTTTTTATGACCAAATAGATAATTAATAATTATAACTATCACGGTATATAATATTAAATGTATAATAAGTATATTAACAACGTTATAACTATTTAATATACAGTATTATAATATTAGTGACTATACAACATAAAGCAAAATTATATTTCTCTATATTTGTGTTTATTGGCAAATTTGCAATTTCATTATATGGTGATATTGTTCCTTCGGGAACATCCGATTTTATGGTGATATAAAGCCCAATTTTCTACATATATATGACATGCTATTATACCTTATTAATATTTGGTGTTTATTAAAATAAGTATCCATATATATATATATATTATAATATTATTTTAAGTATTAATAAAAACATATTATTTGATGGTTTAATTATTAATAATTTTAAAAATGACGTTGCCATTCATTAATTCAGCAGTTATGCTGACGTATAAAATTAAGTTTGAATAATACATATGTTTATAGTTATATCCAAAATAATGTCTCTTAGATTTAGACCTGACGCAGTACTGATTTTTTACATGATTAATGCTGAGAATATGAGAATGTCCCACATTCAGTCCGCTTAAACGACAGCGTCATCTTCCCGAGATTATACCCCACCAAGAAGTTAACCTGCGCAACGCTTCCATAAAGAGGAAGACCTTCCATGGGATCTACTGCCAAGCACACATAATCTAAACCCACTCTAACAAATGCATTGTAAAAACCCCACTCTACATCCGCCCCTTTAAAATGAAGCGTGATCTTCGGCATGTCGAACCGCGCAGAATAGCACAGACGCCAATCTTTGAAATCTCTCACAGCCCTCGCCTCAATCTGATTCGCTAACGCCACCTCAAACTCGTCGTAGAAATTCACAGGAAAATATGTGATAAATGATCCCGAGTCTATAATGATGTTTCCTCCTGCAACTGGATAGGGGTTGTAATATTTTATCCTCTTGTTTCCGACGGTGATCGCTTCAAGCGTCAGATAGTAGTACGTGTCTCTCGGAGTAGTCAACGGCGTCGACACCACTCCTCTGCCGGAAACCACCGCGTCCACACCAAAATGTATCTTGCTTGATTTCTTGGGGTCTCCCATCAAGCAGTAGGCGAATTTGTCGTACCCTAATTGCCTAACCAATGAGGAACTTCCACCTGCAAGCCCCACAATCCCAAACGCGCCGTTGTTGACGTGGAAGTAGTTGTTATTTCCGCATCCGAATACGATCCTATTAAAAAACATCAAGCGCCCGGTGCTAGAGCTGAATGCGAGTGTATCTTCTGCAATGACGCCGTGCGAGGACGAATTATCTCCGTAATTCACAACGTAGAGGCATTTTTCCCGTCTCTTGTCGCACAAGGTCGACGGTGCGTAAGCGTCGCAGCCGTAAGAATCGCAGCGGACGGTTTTGTATGTGGAAGAAGATTTTGGATTGAAGATAGCGAAGCGTTGCGGGATGCATTTGTTGCAGGGGAGACACTGCGTCCATGTCAGGTGGCTGCCGGTATCGACAATGGCGATGACGGGTTTTGCGGGACTGCCTACGGCGAATCTCATCAGATATGATCCATCAGCTGAAGAGGTGATAGTTGATTCAGCCGCCTTTCCTTGTCGAGTTTGGTTGAAACGTTTGGCTCGAATTCGTGATCGAGCCATTGCACTCGCCAGGCGCTGCGAGTGCGTGGAGGAAGGATCGTAGAGGGGGGAGTCGGGAGAGTCTCTGTGGATGAGGTCTGTGGTGAAGCCATTGATGCTTGAATTTTCTAATGGCTCGCATTCGCACGTCAAAATGGAGGAAATGAGAGCAAGGTAAGAAATGAAGAATGATTTTTGTATCATGGTGGTTTTGGCCATGATTAATTGGGAATATGTTTTGGAGAAGAATGAATTGTGTGTGGTTATTTATAGAGATGGGAAGATTCTGTGAGATTAGATTTTGTAATTTTATTGCAAAGAATCTATCTTGAAATTATTCACTTACTTGCTTTAGAAAGAAAAGTTGAAAATATTTGGTAGTCAAAGTCAAACTAAGAGTATCGGATTCTTCTTTTCTGTACGATAGGTATTCATAAAATGCGAAATATTGTTAATAATAGGGTTACGAGTATTTGTTGTCAAGTCACGTTACAATGCAATTAGACAATTATCGAAAAATTAACTTTATCAAAATACTAAATTTCAAGTATCGTACATTTAGCAGACGGGATACTTTATTGGACGTTAAAACATATTCGACATGTAGTTGGACTAGGCATAAATTAAACAAAAATGTATATATGCCATAGTTGGGAATTAATTCAACTTATTTTTCATAGGATGATGATATAGAATCCAAGTTCCTTTATATGGACAACCGATCTCTTGTGCGCTGTCACCAAAGAAAGTTTATCCTTAGAACTCTAACAAGGACAGTCATTACAGACATTCTACGGATTTTCTAACAACTTGACTTTGTTTCGTTTCGCTGAAATGGAAGATACTACAACAAAATTGCTCACCAAATGGCAAACCTGGCTCGTCATCAAAACTAATTCGATGCTGATAATTTCAACATTTTGTGTGATGTGTATTTGCATCATAATGCCCCCCTTGTACTCAACGGTTAATTTTATAAAATCTACTCTTCTTCTAAAAAAAATAAAATAAAAAAAGATTATGAATATACATAGTACTAAAGTTTAATTTATGGAATTATTCTTATACTGTGGATTGTCTGTAATAATATATGTGACGGGGGTGGTTCTCATTTTTCATTATTTTAAAACGTCAAGTACATAATGAATAAAGAAATATAGAATACAAATTGTGAAACACTGTAAACATTAGGATTATATATGCTTCTTATTTCATTGTATAATACTCCCTCCGTCCCATTCATTTTGTCATGTTACTGTTCGGCACAGTTATTAAGGAGAAAGATAAAAAGAGAGGAAATAGGTAGGTCTCATTACCTTTGAATGATTAATTATTTCCTTTTTGAGAAACATAACAATATAAATGGGACAACCCTAAAAGGAAAGGAAGACAATTTCAATGGGACGGAGGGAGTAGTACTTTCTCCGTCCCCCAAAAGTATGGTGTATATTTAATTTATTGTGAGTTATAAAATATTAATTGAATCATATTAACCTGGGACAGAGAGAATAATATATTCATTGGGTGCGGAATCCATCACCCTCCGCCTCCTCAATTTTAGGGTGTAACTGTATCTGCAATCTGCACCATTTTTTGCACCTTTGTCTGCATATAACATCAATAAATTATGGTTTGAGTACAACTAATAAGTAGCTCGTCGGAATTTGACGGGAAATAACTTTTATGTTTTAATTTATATGTATATATTTTAAAAATAAGTTTATATCTTATTTAAAAGTTATGGTATTGTTCGTGTTAATTATTAATCAAATTTAGAAAATTAATTTTCTCATCATGATTGTTATTCCATTCCCTATTTTGTCGTCGTTATACTTTACTTTGTTGCCCCTTACGGTTAGTGGTTAAATAAAGTGATCCAATTTTACAAACTTATTCAAAATAAGTAAGATTTAATCTAGAACGTACAATTCAATTAGATCAATAAGGTTTAATTTAAGTGGCAAAATAGATACTCCCTCCGTCCCATTTATATAGGCTTGTTTTCCTTTTTCGGATGTCCCAAATATATAGGCTTGTTTCCATAAAAAGTAATGTTTTTTAGTTTATTTACTAATATATCCCTATTTAATTCTTTGATTAACTCATAAAAATACATAGTCAAATAATAAATAGGGGCATATTATGAAATTTACCTATATAATTTACTTTTCCAATATTTTTTCTTAATCCTTGTAAAAATTTCAATGCGCCTATATAAATGGGACGGAGGGAGTATCTTATTCTTTTTTAAGATAAGTGACAGGTCTCTCGTATCAAATGTATTGGAAAAGAAAAATAGGTAGCTTTATTTAGAAATAAAATAATTCAGAAAATTTTACAAATAAAGTAAAAACCAACCCCAATTTCCCAAATTCTTGAATATATACAAAACTGGTGAATTAATTAATTAATTTATATTCAGAAGTCTTCGGAATTCTGATGTGTAAGACTCCTTGCACATATTTAGAAAAGATTATCCCATATGGGAAACTAAGGCATAAATAACCAATCTTTGCTTATTTGCGATTGTATCCCCAAAATAAACATTAATTGTCCACACTAATCAAGATCTCCCACAATGAGCGGGCTTAAACGACACCGTCCTCTTCACAAGATCATATCCCACGAAGAAATTAGCCTGTGCAAGGTTACCATAAATAGCAAAACCGCCATTATTCGCTGTCGCCGCCAAACACACTGAATCTTCACCCGTTCTAACGAAAGCATTCTCATATCCCCACTTCAAATCACCCCCTCTCAAGTGAACCCTAATCTGAGGAAAATCCCTAATCTCTCCTCTTGTTTCGAAACACAAATCACACACCCCACTAGGATCGTTAATCTGCTTCAACTTGATCTCTCTCTTCACCGCCTTCTTCACCTCCGCGTACAGAGATTCAGGAAGCAATGTCAGCGTAGTTCCCGAATCGATCACGATGTTTCCTTCTCGAACAGATCTCCAATTAGACGACGATGAATCGTCGTAAAATTCGATTCTCTTCGTCCCCACGCTGATTCCTTCCATCGTCACAAAGTAGTAAGTCTCCCCCCCTTTTTTGACTACTAAAGGCGTCGTCACCACCCCTCTACCGGAAACCTTTGCATCACCGCCAAAACTCAACTTGCTCGAATTCAAATAGTCGTCGTGATATGGGACGAGGCAGTAAGAGAACTTCCCTTGCGCTAAGGAGCCTAACTGTCTAACTAGAGAGGCTTTTCCGCCTCCGAGGCCGACGATGCCCGATTCGATCCCGCTGAAAAGGCCGCTGTTTCTGAATCCACACCCGAATACAATGTTGGGGATAACGACCGATTTCCCGGCGGTGGAGGGGAAAGTGAAATTCTCCGTTGCGAACATGCCCTCCGTGGCGGAGCCGTCTCCGTAAAGGGTGGAGTAGAGGCAGTTCCGCCTAGTCCTGCTGCAGTGAGTATCGCGTAGAGAACTGCAGGTGGGGGAACTGCAGGGAACCCTAGTGTACGAAACGGAGTTGCGCGGTCTGAAGAACGGTAGGCTTTGGTTGAAGCATTGGAGGCAGGGCTGGCACTGCGTCCATACGATGTCGCTGCCGGTGTCGGCGATGGCGATGGTGGGGACCGGCGGAGTGCCGATCGAGAATTTGATCATATACTCGCCGCCTCCGCTGAAAAGATCCGGTTCCGGCTTCTCCAGTTTAGAAGGTTGGTGGTTGAAACGTCGGGCGCGGTGGATTGAGCGTTTCAGTGCGTTGATGAGGCGTTGCGAGGGAGAGGATGAATGGTCGTTGTAAGGAGAGAGAGGAGAGTCTCTGTGGATGAGATCGGTGGTCAAACCGGAGATGGTGGTTGATTCGGAGATTGAAACGAGGGAAATTAGTGCTAAATAAGATATGGAAATTGATTTGAGGATTCTGGTTTTGGCCGCCATTTTGGCAAGATGAGTAACAAGGGAGTGTGGTGTTTGGACAACGGTCTGTATGGTATTATTTATAGGGAAAATATAACGTATATAGAAATTTGATGGTGAGGATAGGGTAATATTTTCAGTTTCTAGACAAGGATATTATACTGAGATTATCTCACTGATTGCTGTTAAATATAAAATTTGCCAGAATTTGGTACAAAATTGCGATATGGAATCTCTTTATATATATGTGTTTGCAATTAAGATTATAATAGCGCCTTAACTCTAGAGATTTTTTTATTTAAATGATTAACTCTAGAGATTTAGCTACATGATGTTCGACTTAACTTTTTCGCGGTTCATGAAATATGAAATTTGGTACATGCATTTAATTCCAAATCTACATTTGACTCGGAAAATAATCATTGTAGTGAAAAGTTTTTTTTTTTAGTTATCCATGAGGACTAATTAAGTCTTAGTAGAGCTGCCACAAACTATTCCGACATTCACGAACGGGGCTAAGAGAACATAAACTGGTGCAAATTTTTAATTTCGAGCTTTTATTCATAATTAAAAAAATTAAAATTCATCAATTAAAATTATTGACAATAATTAATTAAAGTAAAAATATAAAATATAATTGAAAATTTATAAATTTTACCTCGCAAGATGAGAGTATAGATATCAATAAGATTATTCCCGGAAAAGAAATGAGAGGACGAGAGGAATATTTCTCCTTTCTTCTAATTATGTAGGGTTTAGATTTAGCAAATTAAAAAGAAAATACACCATTTGGGAAAAAAAAAGTGGGGCCTCTTTGGCCCCTGCCAAATAGACCTGCCCATTTTTTTTATGAACAGTCGGTTCAAACCAGGGCCGAACTACAGGTCAACGATTTTTTAACCGGAATCATGATCAATGGTTCCGAATCGTAACCGAAACCGGCAGTAGAAGGGCCGATTACGGTTCAAGCGAATGAGTAACCGGAATTGACACTGACGGGTCTATAAAACCGACGAACCGACAGTTTATGTAATTAACCGGTAATTTTCGACTTAAAATATTATTTTTATTTTATTTAATTGCCTCATATGTATATATATATCCTTTGAGAATTTATTTTTTCAACACCATTTTTCTACCCTTTATCTTCTTGTCTTTATTAAAATTTTCATTCTTTTCAAGCATTCGTTGGAACTTATGCAAATGTAATTATAAATTATGTAATGTTTATTTTAAGTATTAATAAATAATGAGTTAATTTTCTTCATTTATTTTAATGTTCATTTATTTTAATGTTCGTTTTGTACTTCGTTTATTTAATTTATTCTCAGAATAAAGCAGACAAGTTTTGTATTCTAGTGAATAAAATTATAATTTCTGATTTATTTATTAACAAATCCAAGTTTTAAAGCCATTTATATTCTAGGAATTTCATTTTCTAGGAATCTGATTTCTACAACAAAACAAACGAAAATAATAGCAACATATTTCTCAAAATTTTCAACCAATTTCGCACAGCACATTCAACCAATTCATGTTAATCAGAACTTTTACAATTAGAAGTATAGAAGAGTAAGAGATTTTAGGAAAGAAAATCTTTTGCTCCCTGTTTTCTTTAAATCGAACCAAAAACCTTACTGGGTTGACCGAGTTGAGTTCACCGAGTCAGGGTTGGGACTGTGTTGTCGAGTCTGGACTCGGGTTCTTGTTGAAAGTGGAAGAGGCGGCGGCGGTAGCAGCTTCCGGGCTGCTGGTCGTCGGCCCAGAGTAGTGGTGGCGGAGATGGCGAGTCTTCGCTGGAAAATTGAGAAAGAAAAGAGGATTTTCCTCCCTTAAAATTTAGGAGTGGACCGATTTTAGATCCAACAGGGGTTGGGGATTGTGTTGTTGAATATGGGCTGGAGTTGTGAGTTGAGGGTGGAAGAGTTGTCAGCGGCGGGAACCATCGACCATGAGGGCTGAGGGTGAGGATGACGGCGACGGCGGCTGCGTCCGGGCTGCTGGCTGTTCGGCCGGTGAAGTAGAGGGAGACGGTCGGCTGGTAAACGAAGAAGTGATGAGAACGAGATGATGGATTTTGAAGTTTGGGGAGGTTTCTGTACTACAGACTAGAGAAGAGGGTAGAGAGAAGTGAGATGGGCGGAGAGTTTGAGAGAGATAAGTGATGGGACTTTTATTATAAATTATTTGGTGGGCTTTTGTTTAGTTATTAAAATGGGTTTTAATTTAATAGATGTTGGGCTTTAAACTTTACTTAATTTTATTGTAATAGGTTGGCCTAAATTTCCACATGAACTTAATTTATGATTTTTAAGATATATTTTCGGATTTCGGTTTTCTGCCCAAGAATGCTTTCATGATCAGTTTTATATCAAAAAAGGTTTTCTTTTTAATTAATCATGGTCCTAAGGTTTTATAAAATATTTCATTAGGCCCAAAAGAATTATTTTTTAATATTTTTTTAGGCTCTTATAAAGTATGGTTATATTTACGTGGCTAGGTGCGGCGCGACTAAGACATTGATTTTGCTTGCTCGACTTCATTTTCAAGTTCAAGGTTTAAGGTGTGGTGATTTATTTAAATTATGTTGTTGATAATTGTTGTCCATTTTAATATTATGATTGCCGTATATGTTATGAAAGTTATGAAATATGTGATGAGCCGGACCGTTATTGTAAAGTTGTCCTTAAGGGTGCTCTCACTTAATTGTGCACAAAATAATATCGCCAGGGGACCCTTAAATGGGTCCGGGACAGAAAAGTCCATGGTATGCCACAGTGCGATTTGAAGTTAAAAATTATAGTGCGAAATTGGTTGAAAATTTTGAGAAATATGTTGCTATTATTTTCGTTTGTTTTGTTGTAGAAATCAGATTCCTAGAAAATGAAATTCCTAGAATATAAATGGCTTGAAAACTTGGATTTGTTAATAAATAAATCAGAAATTATAATTTTATTCAATAGAATACAAAACTTGTGAAAGGTCTGGTTTTTTTTTTTTTTGAGCTTTTGTCTAATTCAATAGTTTTAATGAAAACAGGATATGATATTTAATAAATAAATGTATAAATGAATTTCTAAAAAAAAAACTTGATTGAGAATGCACCTTTGGTTAATGAAGGAATTTGGTGCAGAAATTGTGAATTGAAGACTTGAAAAACTCACGGCAGCAGGCAAGATAAATTTTGAGAAATATTTTGAGTTGGTGAATGGTAAAATTTTGTTCCAAGTACATGAATTGAAGAGAGGTGAAAATGATTGGAAGAGATGATGGCAACGTGTTTCAATTGATAAAAGTAAAGTGGTAAGTGTGGCTCTTCTTAATACACTACAAAATTTACAGCAAGTTGCAAAGGATTAATGTGTTTATTATTATTATCAAAACTTGGGGTCCAAGACTCACAATTGTATATCTGGAGATTTTTTTTAAGTTTTAGCAGCAAGTCTGAGATGTCATTTCTTAAAAATAAATGGACTCAACTAATAATTAAAAGATTTCACTTAAAAGCCCAAAATAATAATTAGACTTGGCCCAAAACTTAAATTTAAATTGATTTAGATAATGTCCAAAAACTTTTCAAAGATCATTTTAGAAAAATAAATTCTAAGGCCCAAAATTTAATTAAAATCTCGTATTTCTAACTAGGGGCGCGACTTCGACTAACATATGCTCGATAGACTTCATAAATTTCACAAGTTGAACTTTAAATAATGTAAATAATTAGATAACTTTAAATAAAATAATAATTTGAAACGGGCTGTGACAATGTTCCTTTTTCGTAATCAAAATAATACATTTATATTAGTATATTAATGTAAAAAAGTAAAAAACAAAAACAAAAAAACCGGGGGCCGAACCGTGAACCCGACGGTTTTAACCGGAACCGAAACCGCCATTTTTTTGGCCCAATCCGGAACCGGGAATAGTGTAGGCGGGCCAATTACGGTTCACTCCGGAAGAAACCGTAACCGGCGCTTCAAGGCCCGGAACTGCTGGCAGGTCTACTGCCAAGTCCACAACCAAGTGGATAAAAATCACGCTCTACCAACTAAGTTGAATTAGCAGTTGATAGTAATTTTTAAGGGTTTAACTTAAAGCCAGCCATCTCGAGTCCAGATCCTTGCAGGTGGTAATACCAAAAACAATATCAAAGGATATAATGCAATCTAGAATTTAATTTTATTTTTTTAAGAGAATATTGGGATCGAAGCTGCCACTCATCCTTATAAAGATGATCAATACCACCGGGCAACGTTACAAGGTGGTACAACAATAAAAATACAATTAGCATCAACATGCACGAATCATTGTTTGCCGCAATCAGCCCACTTAAACGACACCGTCCTCTTCACAAGATCATATCCCACCAAGAAATTCAGCTGCGCCAAGTTACCATAAATAGCAACACCTCGCGCCGGCGCCGCCGCCAGACACACAGTATCCTCGCTCGTCCTCACAAAAACATTCTCTTCCTCCAACCTCACATCACCCCCTCTGAAATGCACAGTCACGTCCGGAATCCCCACATCTCCCCGCGACAAATAACACAAGCTCAACACCCCTAACGGATCTCTCACCGCCTTCAACTTGATCCGACTCCTCAACTCACTCTCCAACTCCGCATACAGACGCGGCGGAAGCAGCGTCAGCGTCGTGCCGGAGTCGATAATAACGTTCCCTTCCACACGCGCCCTCAAATCAGCCAGCAGCGGGTCGTAGAATTCCAGCCGCCGCTTCCCGACGCTGATCCCTTCCAGCGTCAGGTAGTAGAAAGTCTCAGGAATCTTCCTCACCAGCGGCGTCGCCGCCACTCCTCTCCCCGCAACGACGCCGCTCCCGCCAAAATTCAACTTGCTCGAGTTCGAGACGTCCGACAACGAAACCAAGCAGTAAGAGAATTTTCCCTCCGCCAGCGGCCCTAGCTGCCTGACTAACGAACCTTTCCCGCCGCCCAGGCCGACGATCCCTGACTGGCCGCCCGGAAACTGGTTGCCGTTTCTGGATCCACATCCGAATACGATGCGAGGAACATATACCGCCCCTAATTTGATAGTATCCGTTGCGACCGCGCCGGCGCTGAAGGAGCCGTCTCCGTACGTCTCGGAGTAGCGGCAGTATCTGCCGTTCCTGCTGCAGGAAGTGCCTTGGAAATAACTGCACTGAGGAGTATTGCAATGAACGTTACTGTACGTGGAGGAAGATTTTGGCGCGAAATATATTGGTTGGGTTTGGTTGAAGCACTTGCGGCAGGGCTGGCATTGCGTCCACGTGAGGTCGCTGGAGGTATCGGCGGTGCCTAGGGAAGGGAGCGGCGGAGTGCCGACGGAATATTCCACGAAATATTCTCCGGCGGAGTTGATGATGACAGGGTGAGGCTGTTGCTGCAGGTTGAGATATTGCATACGGTTGAATGATCTGCGGAGAGTATTGGCGAGACGTAGCGAAGGCGGAGACGAGGGGTCGTAGGAGGGAGAGTGAGGGGAGTCTCTGTGGATCAGATCAACTGTGAAACCAGAGGCAGTTGCTTTTGTCAATGCATCACATCCTATGAAGCACCAGTACGGGGACGAAATACAAATACGATACGGTACGAATACGATAATACATTATTTTACCAAAAATCAAAATACGATACGTTCAAAATACATTTATATATATATATATGTTATTATTAATAATAGGAAAAATCATATAAAACTCATTCATTTCAAAATAATGCAAATACTTAATTAAAAGTACAATATAACCAAGAAGACAAAGCTCCATCCACAGACTTCCAGTTACAATTCAAAATAGTTCCACAATATTAAATCATCAAATTTCATCTTCATCCTCAATATCCTCATCGATCTCCTCTCATTTGCATCTTCAGTGAAAACAACACTCTCCAATTCCGGCTCATCAAGCGATAGTTGTGCAATCTCTAGATCCCCAACATCCTCAAACGTACCAAAGTTGTCTCATCCAATATCCCACATCCTTGTATCTCCATTGACGTATTCAGGTGTTCTTCTAGATAACAAACGAAGATTGCTATGAATATAAACCAAATCCTCAGCACGGGTGGGTGTCATCTTATTTCTTCGCAAGGAATGGACGAAAGAGTATGTGCTCCAATTCCTCTCAGCACATGATGAAGACGAAGGCTGAATAAGTAGTTTCAAAGCTAGACCTTGAAGTGCAGGCGCACTCGTACCATATGTCACCCACCAGCTCTTGGGATCCATTTCATAACGCTGATCAATCGAGTCAGAATCAACAAAATCTCCTGCCATGCTAGAAAAGTTAGCAAACTCCTGTGTCACAACTCTCCTTTCTATCATATCTGGAAAATACTTCTTCAAACATGTGATTCTTCCATTGGCAACTTCGGCATCTCTATGTGGAGCAACTCTAGAGGTACCTCCATTAAGCCATTCATGACTATAATATCTAAAATAAAACAAGAAGTCAGACTATATAGTAAAACTAATTTAAATAAATTATAGATTTAAATTTGAATTATTACCTCGGATTGAGTGAATGGGCTAAGCAATGAAGAGAGGTGTTGTTTTTGGTCCAACGACTAATCAAGATTTCATAAACCACGTCATAGAATGGACACGGGTCATCTAGCTGAAGTCCTTGATGCTTGTATATTGCTTCATCACATTTTCTATCATCGAATCCCACATATCGTAAACTAGGTGAAGACACGGCTTATCAGTGTCACAAGCTCGAAGCATGTCATACAATGGAGCTGTAAATGAAAGTATCAAATCTACCTTATCCCACCAAAGGTCATCCAATACTTTCATTTTAACAAAACTTGCCTTTTCCACATCATCTTCTCTATAAGAATCTCATTCCTCACTAATCACCATTTGTAAAAGACACCTTTTTAGAAGCTTCAAAAGCTTCAACATCACAATAACAGAAGCAAACCGAGTTGCAGCAATTGTAAGCAACTTTAAAGGTACAAATTTGTTGAACATAGCTAACCTCATTCCATGATTCATGATGAAGTTCTTGATCATGGTAGAATTTGTTGAAACTTCAGAGATCCAAGAACATAATTCAAATGTTTCTTGATTATTTTCAATGTTCTTCGCTGCACATATGTTCTGTAATGCAAGATTTAGTGTGTGCACAACACATGGTGTCCATACGATGTGTGGATATAATCCTTCAACCATAAGCCCGGCAGCTTGGCAATTCCTCGCTTTATCTGTTATAACTTGAACCACATTTTGTGGCCCAACCTCTTCTATAACTTCCTTCATCAAGTTAAAGATAAAGAATTTATCTTTAATCTCCCCAGAACAATCAACCGCTTTTAAAAACATTGGTCCACTTTCACTAACGGCCATAAAATTGATCAGTGGTCTTCTTTGTGAGTCACTCCATCCATCAGTCACTATGCTTACTCCTTTCTCATGCCATGTGCTCTTAATGGAATGCAACAGACGCTCTACATTTGTCTTCTCTTGTTGGAGTAAAGTAGTTCTCAACACATTGTAACCAGGTGGCACGTAGCCTGCCAACATATTGTTGGCAGCGTAGGAGAAGCAAGCTTTGTAGTAAGGACTTCTTGCCAAATGAAATGGCAAGCCCGATGCATAGAAAAATTGCGCAATCAATGCATTTAAGGTATTGCGACCTTGAGTATTGAAAGCTTTGCCAAGGGAAGAAGAACTACCATCGATCCCCTTTCTTTTCTTTGAGTCTTCATAGCCCCGATAAACTTCACTCATAAACATTGTAGATGTAGAAAGGGGCAATGGAATAGTTTTGGTAGTGCTAGCCATTTGTTTTCTTTCTGCTTATGCTATCAATTTCCTCATATCCGCTATATCTTGAGCAGGCACACTGGGGCAAGCCTTAATTCCACCACCGAGCTTCAGTAAATGATTGACGACTCGAGTGTATGAAGTCCTCTTCTGCATTTTGCAGTACCTGCATTGCCAAGATACACCACTTCCACCACCAGTTTGATTTGTGGAAATATCGACATATTTCCACAAAGGTGTACGACCATCTACACTTGCACTTGTAAATGAAATCGAGCCAGATGAACTATTCGTGGCCATCTTTTTGCACCTTTAATTTTTAATAACAATAAGAGTTAGGTTCATAATCAATTTAACATCCCAACTTGGGATACAACAAGAACACCTCAGTAGGAAGTGACTTCTCCTAAAGGAATCCCGCAATAATCATCCAAACTCTCACTCAAACAATAGTATCAACAAAACAATAATAAGAGAGAACGATGCATTAACTTTCATAATAAAACAAGAGAACAGACAAAAGACTAGACAATGCAAGCAATAGAAATATTTATGGACAATTAGGCTACGAGCAGCGAACCTGAACATATGTGTTTGCTGCAGCTATAATTTCTGGGTTATTTGCCCCCGTAAAAGCTGGAAATTGATGTAATGAAATTCTCACTCCAATTAAAATTTGAAAATTTGACAAGAAAACAACATTAGAAACTAAATTTGTCCTAGAAATCGACCACTGCCCAAATGTACAAAATCAAAATAACCCACAACCAATTACTGTTATTTTAAACTAAATTAACCCATAACCCATGCCAATCAATCGAATTCGAACCTAAAGATGAATTACAATCACTGAATCACCCCAAATGAATTGAAATTTGAAATCACACCTGACCTGAGGCAGCGTGAATGGAATTGTGAATCCAGTCGGCGGCGAGGCGTGCAGGACGGCGACGGCGAAGACGTGCAGCACGGCGACTGCGAAAACGTGCAGGACGGCGACGACGATGACGTGCAGGACGGCGACGGCGAAGAGTTATGTGACTCTCTCGCTTTGCTTGGAAAGAAGAATGAGTTGCAGAGTTCTCCTCTCTCTGTTTAGTCAAATATGTAATCGTATTTGATTTCGTATTTTAACCGTATTTAGCAGCGTATTTAATTAAAAAAATAAAAATAAATAAAAAATAAAATACATATTTAATACGTATTTCAAGCGTATTTTGAACGTATTCGTACTCAATACGTATTTGGGTGAGTACTATACCCAAAATAGTGTACTCATGCTTCATAGATCACATCTACAAATGGAGATAAGGGAGATTAGAGCCATGGAAATTGTCGTGAGTTTGGTCATGGTTGAACAAGATTTCATGGAGGATGCTGCTTTTGATAAGGATTTTTTTTTTATTTATAGCCAAGAAAAAAGTTTTGGATGGGATGTGAGCGGATTCAAAGTTTTCCCTTCTCTTTTGTCTTGAAAAAGGAAAGTTTTGTGCACTAATATTGACATTCTAATTTAATTGAGCTCTATCAAAAATACGTCTTTAATTCTTTTTAACCATCTTCTCATTTTCTTGCATTTTTAAGGAAGGTAAGTAGTATAATATCATAAAGAGGTGCACCCTCATGCGACCAACCTCATGCCATGCGATCGGATCAGGATTGATCCGACCCGGTTAAACTGGGTCAATCTGGGTCAACTGTTCAGTTTCAGTTTTTTTTTTCAGGTTTTGTTTTTTTGTGTAATTCAATTTTTAAATTTTTTTTTCTCTGCCTTCGGCTCCGATTTTAATTTATAGATAATGATTGTGGCAACATTAATATCTTTTAGCTTGCTTCGAGGTCTTCGGCTCCCTTCACTCGACTCTTTAAACAAAATGAAATTTAAAAATGAAAAAAATAAATAAATAAACTGAAAAAATCTATAAAAAATTAAAAATTAAAAAAATTAAGCGCGTGTGTTACACGCGTCAACATTAAAAAAAAAATTTGTCAGACGCGCGCACACGCCCGCGCACGTGGGCTCGGTTGCACCACATGCGGCACGCCGCAAACAAGTTGTTGCGTATCATAAATATTATAACTTGCAATGATTATGGTAATTAAATGCATTTCATTAATATATATTGGCAACAATATTAATTATGCCCATAAACCTTGCTCTTCTCACATCAGTCCATCATAATGTGATTTATAATTTGGAATCATAGGTCGAATACACGAAAAAATTAAGCAATCAAATATGTAGTACTTTATTTATTTATTGTATTTGTGAGAGGTTTATTTTCCATGTAGTAAAGTGCACGCACCTACAGGTTCAAATTATGGCAACTTAGCGCAAGTAAAGTTCTTGCTAGGATATAATCCAGCGTAGAGGATTACGTCATTTTAGCCCTTGATTGTGGCAAATGATGACATGTGATTATGCTTGTATTCAATGACGTACGCAGAAAATTAATTGGGAAACAATTTCAACTATCATTCGAATTTTCTGGCAAATCAATCATACTACTTCCGTTCACGAAAATTATAGTTAGTTTTTGTGGCACATATCTATATCTATACTTATTATAAAGAGTAAAAATGTGAAATAGTCACTATAAATAGTGAAAAATAAAAGTTATCAAAAACTTAATTTAACATAAATTCTGTCAGATTTTGAATTTTTTGGACAAATTTACTCTTTTCCTCCTTTACACTTAAATTTCTCTCTCCCACTCTCCTCTCTGTCCTCTCTCTCGTCCTCTCACTGAAAACTCTAAATTCGCCTCTCTACCGCCGTCGACTATACATCACGATGGCGCCGGCGTCGGCACCCAATCATTCCGACGAGGGAGCCACCTCACAAAATGCCGATCGCAGCCACAAAATCTTAGATCTTGTCCCGATTCAAATGCCAAAACATAGATCTGATCAATAGCCGCGCTGTTACAGAAAAGTAAAAATCTAGATCGAGGGCCGAAAAAGTGGAGAAATTGGTACGAAATGGATTCATTTGTACTCGTACCAATTTATGGTGTGTCACTAGTTGGTACGAAAGGGACGAATGAGTTCATTCGTCCATCTTGTACCAAGTTATGGTTCACCACTAGGTGGTACGAACGGGACGAATAATTCTATTCGTACAACTCGTACCAAGTTATGGTGCGCCACTAGTTGGTACGAACCGGACAAACGAATTCATTCGTATCATTCGTAAAAAATTGCACTGCGCTGTGGTACACTTGAGACGAATGAGATCTGTTCGTACCTGTCGTACCAAGTTCGCCGGAATCTGCTGCTATTCTAAATAACGAGCAGCAGTAAAACTGCTGCAAAAACAGCAACATAAACACCCCACGAACAGCCCTCAACCCAAGCACATAAATCAAGCAACGTGTAATCCAACTCCAATCACAGATTCAGCCACAATCCAAAGATGATCGAAGGCAACTAGATCACAGATCTGGATAAAATTTTGAACGAAAAACACATATAAACAACTCTCTATTTATGAAGAATCGTATTCTTTAGATCTGGAGTCGATGTCCGATGCCGTGGAAAACAGATCTAGAATAAAGCAGTGGATACAGTAGACGGTGGTTGTTGGGTCGCGGCGGAGAAGATGACCGGAGAAGATAATCGGAGAAGACGATAAGTTGTCTGGAGAAGGAGGCGGCGGTGGTGGCAGATATGGCAGAAAAAGAGACGGTGGCGATGGCAGAAGAGCAGCGACGACGATGGTTGAAAGACGGTGACTGTAGAGATAGAGAGAGAGAGAAAGAGAGAAAGAGAGAGTATACGGGAGGAGAGATTGTGGCAGGAGAGAGAAAAGTGAGTAGGGTGGGTGGTGTGTAGAGTAATAAATGATAGGTTTTTCTTAGTTTGTTTAAAGGTTATTTTGGTCCATTCATGCTAAAATCTGACAAAATTTATAATAAACTAAGTTTTGGACAACTATTATTTTCCATTATTCATAATGGCTATTTGACATGATAAACTCTATTATAAAAGTGTCTTATTTATAAAAATTGATTTGCCTATTGTACCCCTATTATATATTTAATTATAAAAAAAATGTATATCATATACTATATTTATCTATTATATATTATTAGATGATATTTATAATATTCTTACTTATTTAAATTATTCAGGGTAGTTTAATCAATTAATATAAATACGTTTTATTTATTTGATATGAGATAATAATTCTTTGATATAAGATAAGAATCTTGTATTTAATTTTCTTAAAATTGTGGTATGATTTATCTATTTTTCACGTAGCATATATTTTTTATTTAAATTTCTTATGATATGATTATTTTATTTTTCATACATATATATATATATATATATATTATTAAAATCTATCAATAGTACGTGCGATGCACGTACAACACTACTAGTTTTAATAAAAATGTGGTAGATATTAAGTGAGTAGAGAAATGACCCATCATTGTGAACGTAGAAAGAGATAAAAAATAAAGAAAAGATAGTGGGTGAGTCATGTCCTAAACTAAAAAAAAAAAAAACTAGCTACAATCTTTATGGAGGAGGAAGTACATAGAAAAGGGAAGGAAAAAAAAAGTCAAATGAAGGCCCCCTTGATTCGCCGTGGCTTATATTTATCTCATTTAGAATAAATTTATTTTCAAATATAGTTTATCATAAGGTTCACAAAGGAGAGTTTGAGTCAAGACTCAAAGTTTCGAATTCAAATACAATCATACACTTACATAAGTACAACTATATCATCAAATACATATATTGTTGGATGAAAATATTGATGATCTAAAAGTCTGAGACACAAGTCTTTGTAATTTATTGAACACTTCTTTGTTTACAAGAAGAGAGAAAAAATCAATAATTAATATTCCTTACCTCTACGATAAGTGTATATCAATTTTCTTTTACATACGTCCACAAAGAGTGTATCACTTTTCTTTTATAACAATACTCCACAAGCATTTCTTATTTTAAACCTCATAACAATTTATTATGGTGGATCCCTTTATCCACTAAAAAATAATTTACCAATTATTTATTAAAACTCGTATCAAACTCAATGTGATACACTTATCGTAGACGGAGGGGCTACTACTTACCAAAATAAATTGTACTAGGCAAATCGTGGTGAAAATGAAAAAATAAAAAATAAAACCAAAATAACTAGTACTCCCTCCGTCCCTGATAAGTGTGGTCTGGAGGGAGGGGCACGGGTTTTAAGAAGGATGTTAGGTAGATGTGTAGTGAGTGGGTAATGAGACCCACTTTATTGTAGTATTAGTTAGTTTTAAAGGGTAAAAGGATAAAATTTTAAGTGGAATCATATCCATTTAAGAAAGGACCACACTTATGGGGACGGACGAAAAAGGAAAGTGGACTACAGTTACAGGGACGGAGGGAGTACATCTTTTAGTAATATTTTACAATGTAAATGATATATATCATAATTCAAATCTCAATTCTGCACTCCCAAACTCAAAAGAGAAACAAAACTTCACAATTAGATGCTAATTCAATTGATAAAGGATAATAAATTAAACAAAATTAATTTCACTTAAAACTTGTAATGAGAAAGCCTATATAATCTAATCCACCCCCCTTGAAAGAAAAGGTCGTTATTTCAATCCCCCTTAACCCAATGAAGGCGGCAAGGCAGTTGGTTAATCTATCTTGTAGAAGTAGAGAAATTTACACTTCAATCTCAAATGCATTATCTTCTTCAGCCAACAGGAAATATCTGCAGAAAATCCATTCTGTCCTGATCACTTTTGGTTTTCACAACTCTCCAATCTTCTTAGGCAAATTGATCACCAAATACTCCCAATTCAAAGATACCGATTCTGCTCTATTAGTTTTTGGTGGGAATTCTTGTAGAAACGATGCTTATGTGTGGAATACGATCATTAGAGCGATGACCCATAATGGATGTTACGGAAAAGCATTAGAGTTTTACGCGGAAATGAGAGACTTGGGGGTGAAGCCTGATAATTACACATTTCCTTCGGTTATCAATGCTTGTGGGAGTTTGATGGATTTTGAGAGAGGGAGAGTTGTTCATGAGCATGTTTTGGAATTGGGTTTTGAATTTGATTTGTATATAGGCAATGCCCTAATAGATATGTACGCAAGGTGTAACGAATTGGGGCATGCCCAAGAATTGTTTGACAAAATGCTGCACAGAGATATTGTATCTTGGAATAGTTTTATTTCTGGATATACTTCTAATGGCTACTTCAAGGAAGCCTTGGAAGTCTACCATCAACTGAGAATGGTCGATTTGGTGCCTGATTCCTATTCATTATCGAGCGTCTTGCTGTCTTGTGGTGGACTAGGGGAGGTTGTAGAGGGTGAAATAGTTCACTGTTTGGTAGAGAAGCTGGGAACACGTAGAGATATAATTGTCAGCAATGCGTTGCTCTCAATGTATTTTAAGTTCGATATGCTGGCTAACTGCTGGAGGATTTTTAGTGAGATGGTTCGGAGAGATGGTGTCACTTGGAATACCATTATCTGTGGATTTTTTGAATCAGGTTTGTATCAAGAGTCCATAAGGTTATTTTCGGGAATGGTGGGTCATTCTAAACCTGATATTTTGACAATCACATCAGTTCTTCGTGCTTGTACTTATGTAGGGGACTCGAATATGGGAAAATATGTCCATGATTACATGCTTAGTAATGAATATGAGTGCGATATCGTGGCCACTAATATTCTTATTAACATGTATGCAAAATGTGGTGATGTGTTGCATGCAAGGCAAGTGTTTGAGGACGCGAAAAACCAGGATTTGGTGTCATGGAACTCACTTCTTGATGGATATGTTGAAAATCAGTCATATCAGGAAGCAGTAGAGCTTTTCAGGAGGATGAAGACACATTTTCAACCTGATTTTGTCACATATGTGACACTTCTTTCTATGTGTTCTGAACTAACAAACCTGAATTTCACTGAGGAACTTCACTGCAATATAATAAAACGAGGGTTTGATTCCACTCAAATTGTGGGCAACGCTCTTGTGGATGTGTATGCCAAATGTGGAAAAGTAGAGGATTCTTTCAAACAGTTTGAGAGAATGAAATTTCGAGATACAGTTACGTGGAACTCAATAATTGCTTCTTGCAGTCACAGTGAGAACCATATTCTTGGTTTTAGAATGCTTAGCAAGATGAGATTAGAGGGGATAATACCAGATATACCTACTTTTCTATCTTCATTGCCTTTGTGTTCTTATCTCATGGCCAAGCGACAAGGGAAGGAGATGCATGGCTGCATTTTCAAATTTGGTTTTGATTCCAATATTCCAATTGGGAATGCTTTGATTGAAATGTACTCACATACTGGGAGCTTAAGAAATTCAATACTTGTTTTTGAGCAAATGAAAGAGAGAGATATAGTTTCATGGACGACAATTATTTCATCATATGGGATGTATGGTGAAGGAAGAAAAGCTCTTGAAGCTTTTGAACACATGAAGGCAGCTGGTATTCTTCCTGATCATATTGTCTTTGTTTCTGTCATATACGCATGTAGCCATTCTGGTTTGGTGCAAGAAGGTCGTGCTTGCTTCGAGGAAATGAAGAGAGAACATAATATTGTGCCTAGAATGGAACATTACGCCTGCGTAGTTGATCTTCTGTCGCGGTCTGGCCTCTTGGCTGAAGCTGAGGAGTTCATTGCTTCAATGCCATTGAAGCCTGATGCAAGTATATGGGGAGTACTACTTAGTGCCTGCCAAGCAAATGGAGACATGAAGATTGCAGAACGTGTTGCAGAACATGTTCTTCAACTAGATACTACTGATCCAGGATATCATGTTTTGGCCTCAAATGTATATGCTGCCTTGGGAAGGTGGGATCAAGTGAGAATGATAAGGAAATCTTTGAACGCTAAAGGACTCAAGAAAGACCCTGGTTGTAGTTGGCTGGAGAACTAAAATAGGGTATATTATTTTGGAGCTGGTCATCTCTTCGTTGAGCAACACAAAGAAGTTTTTGACTTATTGGATATCCTTTCTGGTTTGATGGCTGAGGAAGGATATGCTGCTGATCTCAAGTTTGTATTGCATGATGTCGAGGAGGATGAGAAATTGAACATGCTTTGTGGACATAGTGAAAGGCTTGCCATAGCATTTGGCTTATCAAATACAAAACCTGGTTCTCCTTTGCTGGTAATGAAGAATCTGTGGGTTTGTGGAGATTGCCACACTGCCACAAAATACATATCAAAAATCATGAATCGGGAAATACCAGTCAGAGATGCAAACCGCTTTCATCCTTTTAAAGATGGAACCTGTAGCTGTAGGGATCATTGGTGATTACATCTTCTCCCACAAATATACTTTTTACTGTTGGAGTCCTATAGTTAAAGCAACTATCCCAGAACACATTCCTATTGAAATGAAAATGAGATGCAAGAATCTCAGAGGGTCAGAATGCCTCCTCCCGCCTCTGGTTTGTTGCATAAATTTGGTTTTGAGCTCATAATATTGTAAAATTGATTCAAGAATTTTTGGAGTAAAAGTGGCAGTTTCACAAGCTGCTACTATCTCAACACATATGCACGATGCCTGTCATATGGTATAAGATAGTTTGCTCGTTCTCTATTAAATCAATGCTCCTTATTTCAAAGAACTCTTGATCTTGTCATAGAGCACGTCTTACCTGAATTACATCTCGTTCTGTGCAGATCAACATTTGCAATGGTACTAGACCATGGAAAGGCTACCTCAGATAAAGTCGTACTGCTTGGTATAAATTTCCATGTGCTTGACCTTAGAAAGAATTGGTATGGTCATTATGACCACCTTTCTGAGGGTAATTTAGCAGTTCTTTCTCACTACAAATATCACCATGTAGTCCTAGTAATTTATGACCATATAGGATATATTGTGTACTTGGATTTCCTTACGAGTTATGATGAATGGCATTGGCAAATAGTGAAACTTTTTCTTGATCATTATGTTTATTGCTCCTTTTCGCCCTTTCTGGACATAGTCACAAATTTGTTATCAAAATATAGTTTCATCATAAGATTTGCTTTTATAAGTTTCTACGGCCACTACATACTGAACCTCAAAGAAATGGAAGTTGCTTGACCATCTTATGAGCCCCTTCATCTAAGAGAGTTTATATCTAAATCATCATTTTACAGAACAGCAACTATTTTCAATTGAAACTGTTAATACTCATATAACATGAACTTCAGTTTTGTTTCATGCAGCCTGTCTGAGTTGGGAGTCACGAATGGCCTTAAATTTCTCAACCATCTTGTCTCGAGGTGGCCAGCACTCTTTTATTACTGGATCATCAGAGAAGTTATCCATCCACGCTGATAATAGTGGGAATTTTTCTGCATCTACTAATTTCAGGTCAATTATCTCTTCCAGTATGCTGATCAAGTTGCCTATCCACCCAAATGCAAGATCAAGATAACCAATTGTCTCCCCTCCAAAAAATCTCTTCCCTTTTAGCTGCTCTTCTAGGAATTTCAGATTCTCCATTGCTTGAGCAATAGCTTCCTCTTGCTCTTTTCCTTGAGAGAGAAAAACGCTCCATGTTGACGGCATAACCTGCTTTTCGTAAAGTGTAGGTAAGATTACATCTGTTTCTTAGATTTATAGCATCAAAGAATGGTACCTGCTGTGTGCGAAATTTCATAATAAGAATTAAGAGATATAACAGGGGCAGCGCAGTTGTAGTACCAAAATTCCAAGCCAATATCCTATAGATTGTTTTGATTATAAACTCTGACTCTCTGAGTAATGGAATTGTATTTACCTTCTCATCTCCGAACTTGGCCCAAAACCGAGCCATGGCTTTCTCGTAAGGATCTTGGGGAAGGAGAGGAGACTGCTGCCACACCTCGTCTATGTATTCAAGAATCACTAGGGACTCACAAACTGGCCTTCCATTGTGCAGGAGAATAGGTACCTTTTTGTGTACAGGATTGTACTCCAGGAATGAAGCACTCTTTCTTGTCAGATCCTCCAATACTGTTTCGTACTCCAAGCCTTTAATCTTCAATGCGTGTATCACCCTCAAAGCATAAGGACTTGACCAGGTCCTCAACAGCTTCAATTCTTCTGCCATTTTCCTTTTGACAGATAGGTAATGCTTTTCAATTCTATTTATATGGACTCTGTTTCCTTCGGCATTTCTTGTGTGTATCAAATTCCTACTGTCGATTATTTACAGGAATGATTTTTATTATTTGTTTGTATTTGCTGAATACTGTTCCAAAGAATGCAGTCAGGGCTAAGGTCCGGCATTTGTTGTGTGTCGATAATTTTCATGATTTTGTCAGGCCTAGTGGCTGATGAGGAATCAAACTTTGTGTTTGGTCTTTTTCCTTATTTCATTATTTGCCGGCTGCTGGAAAAATTTTGTAGATATTTTTAGCATATATGCCGGCCATCATTTAAAGGTTCCATTTCACATAAGTTGTGTAGATAAAATTAAAAATGGCCTCTCTCTCTCTCTCTCATTCATCAGTAAGGTTTGATTATTCAAGACGACTTTGAATACGTCAATTCAATCTTTTTATTCTTATTATCCCTTTTCCCCCTTTTCTGAAACTGCTAAGAATCAATGGAGAGAAACTCTTTTGCATGTTCCACTATTGCCATTAACACCAGCAATGAGGAAAACATAGTTCAAAACAAACCAAACCTGAAATTTATTGAACTTTGGTTGACAATATCATGAGCCACTTCATCTGGAAGTGGATTCTTGTCAAGCTTACAGTTTGACGGGAGGGGAAGTTCAGGTCGACAATCGCACTTCACGAATGGCCTTGAATTTCTCAACCATCTTGTCTCGAGGCGGCCAGCACTCTTTTATTACTGGATCATCTGAGAAGTTATTCATCCATGCTGATAATAGTGGGAGTTTGTCTGCATCTACTAATTTCAGGTCAATTATCTCTTCCAGTATGCTGATCAAGTTGGCCATCCATCCAAATGCAAGATCAAGATAGCCAATCTTCTCCCCTCCGAAGAATTTCTTCCCTTTTAGCTGCTCTTCCAACAACTTCAAATTCTCAGTGAATGGACCAATAGCTTCCTCTCGCACTTCTCCTTGAGAGAGAAAGACACTCCACAGCGATGGTATAACCTGCTTTCCATCAGTAATTCAAATTCTTGAGATAACTGTGATCATGTAAACTATGATCAGGTAGAGTAGAAGGAGGTGGATAATTGTACCTTTTCATCTCCGAATTTGGCCCAGAATCGAGCCATGGCTTTGTCGTAGGGATGTTGGGGAAGGAGAGGTGACTGCTTCCAGACCTCATCAATGTATTCAAGAATGACAAGGGACTCGCAAATGGGTTGTCCGTTGTGCAGCAGAATAGGTACTTTCTTGTGTATGGGATTGTAGTGGAGGAGTGAATCACTCTTGTTTTTCAGATCCTCAAACACTGTTTCGTAGTCGACGCCTTTGATCTTGAGAGCGTGGACTGCCCTCAAAGCATATGGACTCGACCATGTCCGGAACAGCTTCAATTCTTCTGCCATTTTTCCTCTGAATGAGAGAGCATCCATGCTAATCAATGGTGGTACTTATAGACGATGTGTTTTTGGTTTTTTGGCAAGACTTTTCCAAATTGAAGATGTGAGCTTGCGTCATCGATTACGTAAATAGCTTTGTGATTGCATTTGATCTCTACTAGTGTTTGCAAAATAATATTTCAATATTGTTCCAATATTATTTGATTATCTGGGAAAAATTAAATATGCTGCCATCATAGCCAAGTAGGTGGGATTCGTATGTGGCCTTTTAACCATTTCTACTAGTCAACTTTGAGTAGAGTCAACCATGCTCATGCTTATAATAACGTTGGCCATTTTTGCAATAATATAATGTTGTTTAATATCACGTAAACTTATATACTGTATAATGTTTTATATATTTGCAATAATATCATGAAGTACAAAAATATCTTATAATAGTGTGGACATTATTTTCTTAGGGCCGACAAGTATGAACCACCAATTGACAATCTTTTCTGCGACAAAATAACTGAAATATAGACTATTTAATAATAGAATTTGACTTCATGATATTATTGTAAAAAATGTAGAAACATATTTATAATTTTTATCAAATTTTTAATGTTATGACATTATTGCACAAGCCATCAAATGTTGTTCTCCTTTCGTCCCGGAAAATTGTGATCTTATTGCCTTAATCGTCCGTCCCTCGAAATTGTGATTTTTCCTTTTTTTTTACATAATCCCACACACTTCCTTATATTTTAAATTTCATAACAAATCAAAAATGGTGGGTGTCTTTCTCCACTCACCAAATATCTACTTAATATTTCTTAAAATTCATACCACACAAATTGCATCACAATTTTCAGGGACGTAGAAGTACCAATGATATTTGCCCTTTAAATTATAATAAGTTTTCCGTGGTCTGGAAATTTCAGAGCCCAGCTTATTCTTCGCTATGAGTTAGAATAAGTCCGGGCCCAATAGCCTCTTTATACGGGCCTTCTCTTTCCAAAAATTGGGCCTCACTAAATTACCGGCCCTACGAGTTACCACAAGAATTAAGGATGGGAATAATATAGCGAGGAAAATTAATTTATTGACCAAATATATGATTATTACGATTGTTTCACGCATGACAAAATCATGTAGATTTTGGTTCTCTAGAATAAGATAAAAACACACGCATTTAATGATATATTCATTCCGTCCCATTTCAACAAGCCTTTATATTCGAATATGAATATTAAGAAATGAGTTGTTTGTAATAAAGTTGGAAAAAGAAAATATTTTTTTTGGTATAGAGAATAATTTTTTATGATATATTGTGTAATTTATGGCATATATTGAAGGTGTTTGTTATGTATTGAATTTTTATTTTAAGTAGTAGCCTATTGAAATGAGACGTTCAAATAAGAAAATGAGGTCTATCGAAATGGAACGGAGGGAGTACAAAAGACTGAAGTGTAAGCAAAGTATTTTGGCACGTTAATTTAATTGAATTTGATCAAATTAGATATTTTACCCTTAAAAAAAATCAAATTAGATATGAAGATTAGGTTGAGGTCGACGATCGTACACGATTGGCTGTAAACTTGACAAAAGCATCTGGTGTCGAGGTGGCCACCACTCTTTTATGAGTGGATCATCTGACAAGTTATTCATCTATGCTGATAGCAGTGGGAATTAATTTCACGTACGTTAATTATCTCCCCTCCGAAGAATCTCTTCCCTTTTACTTTTAGATAGCTGCTCTTCCAACAACTTCAAATTCTCAGTGATCACTTCTCCTTGAGAGAGAAAGACACTCGATCCATTCAAATTCTTGAGATAACTATGATCATATTCATGCATGATCAGGTAGAGTAGAAGGAGGTGGTTGTACCTTTTCATCTCCGAATTTGGTCCAGAATCTTTGTCGTAAGGGACTCGCAAATGGGTTGTCCGTTGTGCAGCAGAATAGGTACTTTCTTGTGTATAGGACTAAATTAAAGCACCCTTTTGTAAGTCTTCAAACAATGTTCTCAACAGCGTCACTTCTTCTGCCATTTTCCTTTGAATCCCTATGCTAATCAATGCTCATATATTTATAGAAAGACGATGTGTTTCCCAATTCAACTTGTTCGCTTGCGTCAATAGCTTTATCATTGCATTTGCTCTCTTCTACCATCTTAATATTGTTCCGATATTATCTCATTATTATCTGGGAAAATCAAATATGCTGCCCATTAGGGACGGATTCATTTTTTTTTTAAATAACTATAAATATAAAATACGTTAGAATTTTTATTATACTAGTAGTGTTGTACGTGCGTCGCACGTACTATTAATAGATTTTAATAATAAGAATATATATGTATGAAAAATAAAATAATCATATCATAATAAATTTAAATAATAAATATCAATACGTAAAATATAAATAAATCATACTACAATTTTGAGGAAATTTAAATGCAAGAAGATTTTTATCTTATATCAAAGGATAATCAAATAAATAAAATATATTTATATTAATTTATTAGACTACCCTAAATAAATTAAATAAGTAAGAATATTATAAGTATAATCTAATAACATATAATAGATCAATATAGATATACATTATTTTCCTATAATTAAATTTATAATAGGGGTATAATAGATAAATCAATTTTTGTAAACAATATACTTTTTATAATAGATATAGATGAATCTAAGTCTATTACATTTGAAACATACAAGTTTTTATTGACTGAAACATTTACATGATTGACTCATTATCAACACTATTAGAAACATCTTTATCAATATATACAATAAAACTATCATTTAAGGAGAGAAGGTTTCTATTAATTTAGTTAATACATATACAAAACGTATTATATATATAATTTAATTAATATATATATACAATACAAAAATACATATATACTAGTAAAAAAAATTAAAAAATTGTGGGTGCCCCCCCTCAGTATATACATGCGTCCCTGCTACCCATCATAGCCGACACGAAGCGGGTAATCTTGTCTATTTGATTGATTTATACATAATGTTTAATATTTTTACAATAAGATCTTGAAGTATAAAGATATATTTAATCTCTTATTGAATTGTGACATGTATGGTGTGACGTGGGTTCCTTAGGACCGGTACTATGTGGCCCACCAATAGACAATATTTTTTGCGACTAAATAATCAAAATACAGACTATCTGATAACGGAATTTGGGTGCATGATATTATTGCAAGGTTGAAATGTTTATGTATAAATTTATCAAATTGCAGTTGTAGTGAGATTATTGCACAATATGTGATATTCTGGGCTGTTCCTATGGCCGAGTGGGATAGCCTCTTTTTATGGGCCTTGTTTTGAAGCATAACAATAACATGACTCATGGAGATCTTGGTTCTCTAGTATAAAAGTGTGACTGAGTATGCGGAGGAATTGTACAAGTTGATGGCTAACCAAGAATGGGAAGATCAACTTGTTGCAAGATATATCAATGGGCTCAAACCATCAATGCAACAACTTTGGAGGCTTAGTGATTCTTATCAATTAGCATTAAATGTCGAATCAAAGCTGCAACGACATGGAGCCAACAGGTATGCTCATATCCAAACTCCAAATGGAGAACCGAGCAAACTAGTTGATCTTCTTTCTCACCTATTGGACTCGGTTGCTACAATGTCAATAAGCATGCATAAACTGAAAATTTGTGCTTACTCATTAAATCAATGGCTGGGTTTGAGATTTCTTCATATATAGCAAAAAAACTGTAAATGCAATCACTTACAAACTGTCAAGTTTTTCAATTTAATTCATAAAGAAATCAAACTCATGCATGCATACTACTGATAGATTTTTCAAGATCATGAAGTTGTTGACCTGTTCATATAGGCATTATTATTATCCTTGGTATATGAAACTCATTTGATTACTAGCACAAGTGTAACCTCCATCTATAACTAGATTGTGACCTGTTATAAATCCTGCGTCGTCGCTTGCTAGAAACAAGACTGCTTTAGCAACATCCTCCATGCTTCCTCCCCTGCCCCTCAACAGACTCCCCTTCTCACCAACAATCTTGCTAACATCTTCAGCCTGCAGCTTCTCATTTCCAAGGAACCTTCTGTAGGCACTCATGAGCATCTCCGAGGGCACCCCGTGTGGGGACACACAGTTCACGCGAATACCATGTACTCCTAACTCACACGCGCTACTCCTTGCTACTCCAACAATGGCCGCTTTGGACAAAGTATAGGCATGTGATGCCAGACCCCCCATTGTGGCTGCTGAACTTGATGAACATATGATTGTCCCACCATTCTTCCCCTCGATCATGGCCCGTGCAGCGTGTTTGATCCCGTGCACTACTCCATTTAGGTTTATCTCGAGGAGGGCAGCCAAGCGTTCCATTTTCAGGTTGGTGATGCTCCCTTCAGGACCAGATATTCCGGCATTGTTGAACATGATGTCCAGGCGTCCCTTCCAATCCATGGCAACCTGGATTGCTCTTTCCACGTCTCCTTCCACGGATACATCACAGTGCACGTATTTCCCTCCGATTGTATCAGCTACTTCTGCTCCTAGTTCATCTAGTATGTCTGCAATTACAACATTGGCCCCGTTCTCAGCCAAGGCTTTAGCCGTGGCTGCTCCAATCCCCCTCGCGCCACCAGTTATCACTGCAACTTTTCCTAATAGTCTTCTTTCACAGGAAGAGCAGAAAAGAGAAGAATTATAATCACAGAAAAAAAAAAAGAAGAAGAAGTTAAAGATTGAATGTGATGGTGATAGTTGTGTATTCTACTAACCTTTTTGAGGCCGGTAGATGGTGACTCATGCCTCCCATGCTTCCATCTGAATCCATTTGATCTGTAATTTTGTACCATTTCTTGCACTATATATATAGCTAATATAATTCTTGTTTGTTCGTGCACACTCTTTTCATTCACACAACAAATCTCTAACAGCAAAACTAGCCGCTTCAAGAGTGTAGACACTATTAATTCTAAAAATCAATCATCATATTTTATTTCAATTTTTTTGCGTTTTCTTTTCTTCATAGCATTTAGCTACCAAACTACATTCTAAAATAGTTGAAAGCTTTCTTGGCATGATTCATTTGATTAAAGACATCAAATTATACAGAATTAGCTAAGAATTATATCAAGACTTGTTGTTTCAATTTCTTGTATGCATGAAGAGCTATATATGCATACACAGAGAAACACAGAGGTTCTAAATACTTAATTATATCATGACTGTAATAACATCCTCAACAATTGCAAATTGCGATAATCATCCCCCGACGGACCTCATTCTGTTAGGGGAAAAAATCACGTTTGAGAATTAATTCGAACCTGACAGATTATACAATCACAAAGCCAGCCATGATATGATGATGACGAAAAACTAACAAAAAAACAAATCATTATTAGACAGAGTTGGTCAAGGGCATCTCCGGTTCCCTGGAGGAGGAGCCGCTGGCACTGCTGGCGGTGGAGGGGCGCCTCGAGATCTGGTGGTCGACGCCTGCGGCGGGGGGGCGGAGGCGGGCGGCGCAGCAGCGCTTGATCACGGTGTACAAAAAGGTGACGAACCAGAAGATCCAGGGGGCGCCGATGAGGAAGAGGGCGGCGGCCGGGTACCACGGCTCCGATATGCTCGGAGCGAAAACGTAGATCACGAGGAAAACGCCGCCGCTGGTCACGCACAGGAAGAACACGGCGAAGACCAATGGCACCCTCACATCTCCTTCCTTTTCACTTTCCATTGATCTTCCACACGCCAACCCCGCCTCTCAAAAAAAAAAAAAAACTCTCTCTCTCTCTATATGTGTGTGTGTGTATATATATATATATATATATATCGCTTACTTGATGCTTTCGGTTTTAATTGATTTCTATATGCGTGGTTTGTTTGGTGACGATCTGATCATGCAGCTGTTTTGTGCTTTAAGGAACGCGCGCGATCAGATTTGTCTTTGTTACCTCATCATCGATCTCTCTCTCTCTTCCTATCTCTCTCCTAACAATGGTGACCTACCTTTTGTTTTGTCTGAAAAGGGTTGCCGTTTTCAGGCAACCAGGGAAAGATGAGAAGATGAGCGCACAGATACAATAATAAGGCCTCCGAAACCGCAGGTCTTGGTTATGTTTCTTATACAAGTTTTTACTGTGTGTTTGTTTTCCAATTTCTTTCTCTTTTTCTATTTTTGTATATATTGCAACAGATCACATGTAAAAAATAAACATGTAAAACTAAAACTACCACTATGCATGTGGCATCTACCAAAATTTTATTGAAATGTAATTGAGCTAATGGAATGGAAAAAATTATTTTTTATATTATTAACTTGAAATTAAAAGTAAAATTTATAGGGAAAAACGGGGATAGATTCAAGATCAAGAGAGAGACAGAAACTGGTAAATAGGAGAAAAAGTGATGAATCAATTACATATTAAAATTAATTCATCAGAATAATTTAGGAGTTAGCTAGTTATCTTCCATTAATCTAAGTTGTCCTGTAATTTAAACTCTTATATTTTATTTTTAAAATCTTGAAATTTTGCATTTTATTGTTATCGAGTTCTCGAACTACTTGGCCAAATTTAATTAGTCAAATGAATCAAGCCTAATCTAGAGAAATTGATTGTAACAAAAATATATAGTTAAATAAACATATTTTGATATCACAAATTTGTAGCTCAGTATATAGTGGTGTGTACGAAAAAATAAATAATATTGATTAGAAAAAGTTTAAAGATTCAATTATTTAAAAAACGATAAATTATGAACTTAGCAATTGTATTTTATGAACAATTTTTCTACTTTTATTTCAAGAGATCGATGTTGTGTGGCTTTTTTTTAAGAAGAAGAAATAAATAAATAAAAACCTCAACTTCGTAGTGGAGTAAATAAAAGAAGTCGCAGTTTAACAGTGGCGCTTTCAATTGGAATCCGGTCATCGGATATATTGCGTAGTTTAACCAATAATAACAAATATATTCAAAGAGGACGACGACACGCACGCACACAGTCTTCGTTGTCCCGTAGTTTAACCAATAATAACAAATATATTCAAGCAGAAAATCAAGATGGTCGGCTCCATATATTGTGCGAATTTTTTTATGATAATCGTTGCGGCTGTGTTTTTTCTGAGTTCCGATCTAGTTATCGCCAAGTCTCGAGCTCCAATCTCTGTAAGTCATTCCTTCATTTTCTTTTATTTTATGCTTTTGATTAGGTAGTGTTGATAAATTAAACATTCCTTTGATCGGTTTAATTCACCTTTTCGACAGGACACGGAGGTTCGACAGAAGAAAAACGATTGCTACGCAGACATTGAGAGGTATTATTTTCTCAATTGCGATTTTTTTTCCCTTTGTGGATTTGTCGTTTTCTTATAATTTTAGTTTTCGCCCAAATATTATGCCGGTATATATGCAACACTTGCCTCACATGATGATGTTAGAATGTTGTTGATTTTTTGTTTTTTTAGATGTTAAATTTACTTGTATCTGGTTCTTGATTTAATGGATTTGATCAATGATTTCATTGAAGTGGATTGTGGGGTCAGCAATGCACGGCTTCGACTATAGCTAGGGAGAATTGTGCTTTGCGATGCCTTTCCCCGATTTGTTATGAGCTCATCTACGAGAGTGATCCGGTAAGGATTTTAATTAAGTTGTTACTATCTATAAAGAAAAATCACATAATTGTGAACAAATTGTGTAATAGTTTATATGGTGCTTCTGATTATGTATTTGTGGTAATGAGTTTATGTGTTTCGAATTCTTGGACTTTATAGTTGGAAGAAGGAGAGAAAGACTTTACTAGGAGTTCGGAGTACAAATATTGCATGCACAGGTAAAATGATTTATCTTGTGTACTGGTATCTTTTAGGATATGAAATATGGCTCATGTGGTGTCTATGTATCGGTAATTGATGCTGGAAAACCGTTGTGATTTGATATGATACTAAGTTACGTTCTGTCTTATAATCTCTGAAGAAAGTGTTTGATTTTGTGGAGAAATTTCATGCCATTGTATATAACAACGGTTCAATTTGTGAGTCCTGGTTCTGTAAGATGTATGTGAATTTTGATGATCTCGGTATCTTCTAGTTAGGCTAACTTGTTCTTGTTCTGGTAAAGTATATACGACCTTTTCTTGAGAAAGCGTTCACAGGCATGATTGTGAAAGACAATAATGACTATGATGTCCTAGCTGGAGCTGTATTGACAAGGTCAATGAGAAAAGCTTTACCATATCAAATTTACACTAAAAAGTGCATTGCTAAAAGAAAACTCTGAAGAGTGCAAATCTAGGCGAGTTGTCCTATGCATAGATATGGAGCGCAGGTTTTGGCATGCTTGGCACCTGAGTAAATTGGACCCATTTTTTGTTAATGCAATCTAGTCTGTTACTTCTATCTGCAATGAACGACATGGAGAGTAGTAGATGCAATTGTTTTAGGGTTCGTATACTTGTTGTTTGGTCTGCTTCTCCCCTTAACTGATTTGGAACATCATTTCTTATCTTTAAGTGCAGGCATTTTAAGTACTCCGAACTGTAAGAACTCGTACCATACTTTTTTTTTACCTTGTAACACACAAAGCTAATAATCTCTGGTTTAGCTATCGCTATGTTTGTGTTTGTCTTTCTTACTAGTAAATCATTCAATTGTTTTGGGCTTCTATGGCAGGACATCTCTTGGAGAAAGCTTAGATGGCATTAGAGGATCCTTCAACAATTAGAATCGTTCAACGTAATCATCATGTACCTATATGTTATGAGGTTGGTGCATCTCGGGGCAGTAGAAACAGAAGTAATTGGCTTCATAGTACCATAGACAATTTTTTTTCTTATGAATGCGGCAAAGAGCGCCACTCAAGGTCAAGGGTGCGTCCATTTTAATCCAGAAAAAGTTGTGCAGTATTTGTTATGTTTGATCGGATTCTGCTTTCTTTTGATCTACTTGATATTGTGTAAATTTCGTAAGCAGATTTAGCACTCTGTACACCTCTCTCTCTCTCTCTCTCTGTTTTCTCCTTGGTAGAGATTCTTTCTGAAGTTGGCATATCAGTGATGACTGATGAGGGATGAGCTTCAGGTTTGATAAATGATAATCCCCTTGGTCTACAGATGGTCTTCAGGTCAGGTGTATTATATTAATTAACTAAATTGCACCCGTGCGTTGCACGGCAGAATGCATTTTAAAAATATGTAACATATAAATTATTAAATTAATGAGTAAAATGTATTAATTACTCTTATCCGTCCAAGATATTTAGAACACAATTTCATTTTTTTTAATGTCCACCATATTTATACCACTTTCCTTTTTGGGATAATATCACACACATATTATTTTATACCTCACAACCACTCATTATAATGGATTTCTTTCTCCACTCAAATACTACCTATCTAACATTTATTAAAACTCTTGTCATTCCCTACGTGATCTATATTTCGTGGATGGAGGGAGTATAAAATTTTAGGCAACAAAAGAGAATAATAATACATTAGTTTTTCAGTATAGAAATTAATAAAGGATATTTTTAAGTATAACATTAACAAATACAACATACTTCCTCCGTCCACGAAATGTATATCATGCTCATTTTTTGACATAATTTCACTCACTTTCTTATATTTTATACTTCACAATAATTCAAAAGTGGTGGGTTGCTTTTCTCCACTTAACAAATAATCTACCAAACATTTATAAAAATTTGTGTCACTAAAGTTGTGCTATATATTTCGTGGACAGAGGGAGTATTACATTTCAAACAATAAATTTTCTTTTTACACAATATTTTTTGAAGAGTGTTCCTCATTACCACACACCAATATCTTCAAACCTTTCCAATTTGCAACTCTTGAAATATCCACATAAAGTTGTCGAAAAACTGTCTGACACAAATAAAATGAATTAATCATCTAATATGTTAATTATGGGATAACACAATAAAATATAAAATTCATGCATTACATCAATTTTTTTTTAAAAGAAACATTCAATGCAAATAACATTAATAAATATGACATATTAATTTTTTATTTGTATTATGATATACTTCTTTGTACATAATATTTCCAGTAACCAATATTTTGTATATGTCTTCATTTATATTATAAGCATTTAAAATTTATACATTTATTTTTCAGTTTACAATACAAAAAATAGAGAAAATTTTAAATCAATATAAAAATATCATACACTAATATGCACACATACTCATCCAGAAATCTAAAAAATAATCCAAACTATCCCAACCAAGAGGTTGGGGGTTCGAGTTATGTGTGCTTGTGTAAACTAAAAAAAACACTATTTAATTGGTAATTTATCCTGAATATTACCAAAAAAATAAAGTATAAATTTAATTCACAAAATATATGTAAAATAAATTTAAATACACTATTAAATAATTACATATAAACATCTAAATAATATTTATAAATTATAAATAATCCAAATATAAAATACAAAACAATTAATTACATTAATAACTTAAGAAACATTTAAAAAAAATTAGCATAACACTTACCTTCTAAGCATCTCTAAACAACCATTTATATATATATATATATATATATATATATATATATATTTAAAAATATAATTTCGTAAGAAGTAAAGATGAACAATCATTATAAAAATTTCAACCAATTTTGGCATTTATTATATTTTTTTAAATATTTACGAATCTAAATAATGAAAATAATAAAATTATTTTGGCAACCATTCATTGTGCTAATTATAGTATTTTTTTTTAAATTACATATCTTAGTCAAAATAGTGTTGTGTTAAATTATAATATTTATTATATAAATAATAAATATGAAAAGTAGAAAATTCAATTATATAATCCCAAATAAGCCAAAATTCATAATCATTCAATTTTATTAAATAGTTTGATGTTTTTTAAAACTCAAACATGATAATCAATAAAGGAGATGTATTAACCAAGATATATTATTCATTATTCATGAAATAACTTAAAGATAAAGACTTATTATCCACTAAATTGATTTTGGAGGGAAAATGACAAACTTGTTAATATAGCTACAACTCTCTTATTTAGTATTAGTATAGATAGTATATATATAGATTGTATTGTTGCAAGTAGAGTTTCTTACCTATAGTAAGATGGTGGTTGATGCATATCTTCTACCATGACAAATTGTTCTGAGTTCGGTAGAATTATTGAGAATTGCTAAGCTATTTTAAGTACTAATAACTTCTTTCATATTAAGCATGTACGGCGACGGCGTGACGCTAATTATGTAGCTCATTGTCTAGTTAGAGCTTTTAGGAATATTCCTTTGCCTTTTATCTGGGATGAGCCCCAACGTGTGTGGAGGGTCTTCCTTCTTATCGTTGCTCTTGTGCTTAATGAATTTCTTATTTCTATAAAAAAAATATTTTAAAATGATAATTGTTCATCTAGATAACAAATTACTGAATTAGTAAGGTATAATTTATAGAATCCTTAAGCAGACAAAGAGGTAAACGAAGAAATTGTATATTTTACTTATAAAATATTTACTTATTTAAGATTGTAAACTAGTAAGTGATAAAATATTTACCATGTTGGGGAGATTGATGACTTGTGATCAGCTGTTGAAATTTGGAATCTTTGTTGATCAACTTTGCTGTTTATGTGGACTGGAAAATGAAAACTTGGATCATTTATTCTTTGTGTGCATTCTCTGCTGATGTTTAGGGAGAGCTCTCAGTTTGGTGTGGGATTAAGAGGCACACATCAGGCTGGAATGAGGAAAAAAATTACCTAATAACACATTGTCACTCTAAAACAGGTAAACAGAAAATGTATAGATTGATGGTAACTGTTGCTATCTATTATCTGTGGACAGAAAGGAATAGAAGAAGGTTTCAAGCGAGCCAATGCAGAGTTGAAGATATGGTAAAGACATGTCAGATGCAAATGGCCATTTGCTGTCATAAGGATCCAAAGCTATCAAGATTTTTAATTGCTTAATATTGCTTTAGCTTAGCTCCGCTATTTCTTTGTTTGAGGGTTGGATTCTGTTTTGTCATACTTATTTGGTGAAATAAAATTCTTATTTACAAAAAAAAAAATCTAGTATTTTATATGAGCGTAACTTTGTAAATTGTAATTTGTACTATACATCAATATTAAATCTAAATTATAATATTGTACATTATTTTTTAAAATTTTGCTTTCTTTCACTTATTTTGACATCAAAATCCTCAAATAATGCATTTTAAGCTATTGTTTTCGTATATATTACATTATAAAATATAAAAAAAATAGTTAAAAAGTATTTAAAAAAAAAAATAGTTAAAAAGATTTAAAGAGAAAAATTAAAAAATAATACTTCCTTCGTCCTCTCATATTGTTCCTTATTAAATGTCCCACTCAAATTATCTTGTTTCAAATAAATAAGGAAAGAATTAACCCTAAGTAATAAAATAAAATAAAAAGGGGTTCTCACTTCTCATGTCAGAACAATCATAATTCATAATCCCCTAATTTGTATAAACCCTAATCTACTTTTCTGTTGGGTTGTTTGGTCCCCTGGAAAGACGTTCAATGTCTTCAAACTCATCACCCTCCGACGATCTTCGGATGCAGGTATTTTTCAATTCGTTACTCTCTCTCTCTCTCTCTCTCTCTCTCTCTCTCTCTGTGTTTTCTAGTAACTAGTAAGCTTTAATTTATGAGAAAGTTATTCATAAATGATGGGGAAAGTGACAGGTGAGAAGTCACGAGGTTGCTTTAGCGGAGCTCAATGGTCTTTCTTCCTCTCGGGTAGCATACGCCTTTTTCTCTTCATTTAATATTTCTTTCAGCGCTGCAGCTACTCTTTAAATGTTTTGCTTTATTTCCGGTAGTGTAATTTGCCTTCGAGATGATTGTTCCTTGATGAATTACCTGCTTATTTGATTAATGGTATTATTAAGTTTTGTTCTATTCTTTTGTTTTTCTTTTCTCGTTTCTTTCCATGATAAAAATGAGCAATAAGTAAATCAGCAATGAGAAAAGTGGGTTATGGTTTTTGCTTGCTATTGCCTGCTATAGACTTTGGTACTCACACCTTGTTAAACTGTTGATTAAGTATGGAAGTCAATAGATAACAGCGTTGAAGAAATGTAGAGAGAGTATCTTGTAAGAGATGAGATAGGGAAATTGACTTGGTTATTTGCTCCCTGGAAGCTTTATTATGGTCTGGAATGTGGTCAAGAAAATTGTTGCGGCGTTTGGTGTTTTAAATTGAGTGTCATCAACTATGGTGTTATAGATTTCATTTCATATGAGTGCTTATTGTCTAATTCCATGATCATTCCTTGTTATTTATCTGGTGAACTTCAACCAGATTTTTCCTTACTCACACCCTGCCAGTCCAACCTACTAAGAGAGAGAGTGAGATATTCCTCTTGAAGACCCATGACAGCATATTGAAATTCATGCTTCAAGTTCCATCCTATTCATCTTCTCTTTCCACAGTACTCCATCCTGGGTGCTGCTGCTACTGCTAATTATGCAAACATTTCTCCATGAACGCTTAATATTTACTCCAAATGGCTCATTTGATTGCTTATTGAATGTATGCAAATTGAACTATTATAGATTCGTAAAACTGGTGTATAGAGGCGATTGGTCCTGCATGATATCTTGTGGCAATTTATGGTCTAGGCTGTGCATATTACTCTGCATAAGGGAAATCTAATATCATTCACCACAAGTTTAGTTTAGGCTGTGACATGTATTCTTACACCTACATTTATATGTGTGAGTGTAGTGCGTCTGTGCGCCTATGATTTGGACGGAGATCACTCTTGTGTGGAACTCAAGAACTTTACTGTCTTCCTATTTCTCGTTGGATGATTTTAATATTATAAATCTTGTGAAAAATCCTGCATTCTAAGGTGTAATCTTTGTTTCTGTGTAGGCTGTCTATCAAAGAAATGGTAACATATTTTTCCGAACAACCATTCAGAAAGCAGCTTCATTTGAACAAAGTACAGTATACCGTTGAGTTTTAGTATAACTATTCTTTGCATCTATGAATGCTATATTTAACACTTGGCTGTTGTTAATTATTGAACAGAACAATTGGATGCAGCAAAAGCTAAGCTCCAAAAGCTGAGTTGATCTTGATACAATCAAATCCATGTGTCAGCTCCTACCGGCCTCTACTTTGTGGTGCAGTGCTCCAATTAAGAGAGGACGACTTACAACTGAACTCCGGAATAACTGATTCACATGTTATGCATCTCTATAGTCTTGACAAAATTTCAGTAGCTGAGTTGGAAATTCCAATGGAAAAATAGTGTAGTTTGCTTTGTAGACTACAGTTGGGTGGAGTACCTTGTATTTACTTTATTCAATCATCAATGGGTAAAACATTTTACATTTAATGTCTATTGCAGGTGTTCCTACTTATTCATTCAATTTGGCACTATATAGTTACTTTGTGTAATTGCCACACACACACACACGCACACACACCAAAAAAACAAAAAACAAATTATTGAGTTGTGACTGATTGTGTTGATATGTAGCACGGTTGAGATAAAATTGCTTCGGCAACAAAATGAGTACCAAATAAATGAACCAGCAGATGAAGGGACTGGGCTAATGCTACTAACGGATCTTTGACCCATGTCACTGTGAGACTATGTCACAAGTTTTTGTGAAGTAGTAAAATGCTGAGTTATAACGGGAGAGATCACAACAAACTGGGATCCATATTATTCCTGTAAGAGAAAAAGTTCACCATAACTACCTACGGGAGTAATTACAACTAATAAACATCACACTTGCATGTAATCATTACTGCACCAAATTGCCAACTAAAAAGCCTTTATTTGCCTGAGATTCTGTACTTTATCAGGTGCCAAGCTATCTATACCAGTGGATCCTACCATCATGGAATGAAAAGCAGCAATCTTTACACAAACGAGTGCAAATAATCGAAGTATTTATGCTCTCTCTGCACCATGTTGAAACGCGACGACCACAAGGGTGACGAGGGACGCGTAAACTGAATTAGGTATCTTCTCCACCACCTTCCCCACACCTGGGACGTTCTCAGTCGTCCTTTTTGTAAGCAATGCCACTGTTGGAGCAACAGCCAGAGCAATGATCAATCCCTGACTCACTGTCAGGAATGTATCTTTTGTTATACGGCGGATGAACTTCACAAATTCTTCACGATCCAGTTGACCATCGAGGTTCATATCAGTCTCCTGCACAAAGAAATCAAGTTGCATAACACATATATGTTATTCAAGATGATTAACACTAGTTTGCTAGTTTACTAGTGATGGAATCTACACATGGATCCCCTTAGGTAAATGATGGAAATCTATCTCATACCTCCATTAGTTTGCGGATTTGCTCCTTTGTTGGGGGATCAAAATGACGACCAGGCAAACGCTTATTAATATCACTGCAAAGATGAATATATCATTTAGGAACCCCAAAACAAATATTTACAAGGATGAAGAAGGGCATGGAGGTGAATGTTCTCACTTATATACTAGCAGCACACCAATGTAGAGTTCTTCAAATGTCAAAGAAGTTCCATTATCATCCTTGACACGATCAAAAACTTTGTCACTGATATGTCGTATCTGTTTTTCTTTCCATTCTTTTCCTGCAAAAGATGTCAGAAATGGAACGATTCATCAATATAATTGAGTTGTGATCCCAGTGAAATCGTATTCCAAAGTATAGGCATTGAAAAACTTACATCCATACACACAATATACCTTTACATAAATTATCAGGAATAAAAAAACCCAAAGATCTAATCACAATCCTTAATGCATTCAAAATGATAATAAAGGCAGCACCGCGCCTGAATAAAATGACGTGCTCAGGATCAAGAAATGTACCGGCTCGCCCACACAAGCAAATCCTTAGCAGATATTTAGCATCACAACGTTATTCTAACCTAAAGGTCCAAGATTATTTCAGTTTATGATGATGTTATTAATGTATAAGTCAACAGAAACAGCCCAACTTTCTGCCTCAATCCAAATATAATCCATAAATCTTATCACATAGAGTGTTGGATGGCTATAGCTGTTACTTTATCTGTTGGAAAATGAACAGGAGGGGCTTCAATCACAGAAAGAGTTTACACTTCCAAAAAATCTCATCATTGCTCAAATTATGCTAAAAATGCCTATTTATCAACAATCATCCCTTTTTCACACGTGCGAATAGCACTAGACAAATATTATCCCCAGATTCCCAATAAATTCTAGTGGATGCCCATAACAGCCATCTTGAGTTACTGGTAGCTCAAATTTGACATGCAACAACACCTCAAAAGCATCACTCTATTGGTACACAATATAAATTAGGCACAAGGAAGCAGCCTAATCAAAAAGACCAAACTTTTTTTTTTTAATGACGAATTTTATGTGCACCCAGATACTCAACCACGATACAAGAACACAAAATTAAAACTTGAATCTTTACACCATTGAAAAGTAAACTCCCCCAAGTAATTTTCCCTCCAAAACCTAAATCCCATAAAAAAGTCAAAATTCAATCCTCGCAAACACGCGCACAGAGAATGATACTCATATCATTAGAACAAGAATACAATTTTCTTGAATTTTCATGAAAATAAAAGATATCGGGTCGAATTTGTAGAATATTAATACCTTGAAACTTTTCAAGAATTTGTCCCATGGCAATGGAGCTCTGAGATTATGTTGCTATTCGGACATAAAATGTCCGGACATAATCTAGCTAGTTCAGGTAAATGAATCGGTTCGATCCGTTTAACTTATTTATTTAATTTTGTAATTTCTCCACATTCATTCAATTTATTATTTTTGAGTAATTTAATTCAAGTGAATGCATAAATATTTATTAAGTAATAATATTTCCGAAAGATTAGTGAAAATCACAAAATAACTTTATTAGTTTAATTTCGTATTTTTTGTATTCATATTTCTCTCTTTAAAAATGACGGTTTAAATTAATTATAAGTTAAGATTATTAATATATTCATTTTATGTCCGGACATATATGTCCAAAAAGTATTAGTATTTATTGATTTATCTAATTTCGTGGGGGCGAGCTAACGCTTAGGATCTACTCCACGTGAGATCTTGGCGATTACGAGGTGGGATCAAAATTACTGTAAAAAACTTCAATTTTTATTATTAATCAATAATCATCGTAATAATTTTTTTATAATTTTCTTTGGTCATCCCTCAATTTTTTTATAATTTGCTCAGTTTAGTTTTATATGGAGGAAGCGTAAATTAAAGGAACACCAAACTGAGGGACGACAGTGACTGCAAATGTTCTTGTTTGACGAATACAATTATTGTTCCTATTGGGTGACAAGTATCTGCTGAAAAATTGACAATAATCAAATTTCTAGTGTAATCTTTTTGTTTCTTATTCATTATTTAAGCATAATTTTTGTTTGATATTATTTTGTAGAGAATGCAGCGTGTTCTAAAATAAAATATAGTGTGATTTTGACTCGATCCAGCAAAACTAACCCCTTTTTTAAGCCAATCTCAACAACCCTATTTTTCTCAACATATTCTCATTCATTTTTCATTTAGCATTTTTCTTGTATTATCTAAACTTTAAATATTCTGTTTTTGCTGATAAATAATTTGAACTGGTATTTCGGAAAGAGAGAACTAATTGCAGGATTATAGTAATTTAATAGTGAGACCCAAAAAATCACTATCATGTCGAAATTATTCCTTTAACTAGTACTACACCCGTGCGATGCATGTAACACCCTATTTTCTATTTAACTATTGTGTTACAATAAAGCTTATAACATGAATTTTAAGCGGAACTAATATTACTTAAATATATTACACAATCACCTAACAAATTGGTATAGTATTTAAAAAAAATATTTGGCAGCACATAACCTTATTGTTTAATAAACAGGCATCTATAATTTATTAGTATATATCAACTAAATTAATAAAATACTCATAATATAATCAACTTATTTCAAAACCCAAAAAAAAGTATGAAAGACGAGACCAAAATTTCTACTTATTCAACGATGCAAACAGTATACCCTATCAACCATAAAACATAGATTTTTCATACTTAAGATAAATAAACTGAATATTTGCATAAAAGATAATTATATTTGTAACAAAATCGATCTTAGATAATTAATAAAGTAAAACTTCATTAAACTAGGAATTAAAAATTTTACGAAAATCCATAGCTATCTTTTTAAACAAATAGACTCATAAAACGAATATGAATTAAATCCTATTACTTGAAATAAATATCTAAAATCCTTCACACGATGTCCTAGTCATTCTCGGCCTCCACGACTGCTTCGGCTCCAAATCCTGAAAACTGACAATCTAAAAGGTGGTGAGCATATCAAAATATACTCAGTGAGAAAACATGCAATTATCCAACGTGTTAAACATGCTAATACATATCATATTATTGATGTGTATGTTTCTGGTTGTTCAGAAGTTGAGATTTTCTATCGTTTTACGCGAGTATAATGCACGTTTAAGTGTGTTATGTGCAGGATTTTGAACAATTGTGAATATGTAGATTTGGACGAGAGTGATCGAGAAAGATGGATATTTTGCATGGTTTTGCTGTAGAATTAAGGAAGCAAGGAAAATATGGACTGTGATTAATTTTGCATGTTAATTTTTCATGGACAGATAGTTATTTTATTATTATTGGACTAATTAAAAGTGTCCTAATTAAGCCCAAATCTTTATATTAGGCTGCTGTAATTAAAGGGATGATTTTCCCTTATTTTTGGAGGTAGCAGCCGTGTAGGTATAGGATTAGGAGTTAGTTTATATATATATATATTATACTTTTACTTTCTTTTGAGGATTAGCCGCCACACACAGAAACAGACGATTGGAGAGCTGAACTTGGGAAGATTAGTTTACTTATTTTCTTTCTTAGTTTTTGGAGTTTGACTTGCATCGTGTTGGAGACTGATTTCTGGTGATCGATTTTTTTGCTTTCTTTAATTTAATAGATTAGTTTTATGCTTTCTTTTTATTATTTGATTATGTTTAGTTTCATTATTATGAGTAGCTAATTTTTTAATTCGGCGAGAATATTGAAACACTAGTTTAATAATCTGTGAGATCTAATTGTTCGTATAATTAATTTCCTAGGGTTTCGATTTGTTCCTTGTGTTTAAAGTTAATTCCGATTTTATTTAAGCCTGATCAACTTAGATTTAATTGGATTATAGTCAATTAGTTCCCCCAATGCGTAATTGTTGGAATATGGCTAATTAGTGATAAAGCTACCATGTTCGTAGTAGGAATAAATTGGTAGACGGTTATTACTTGCGTTCTTGGGTAATTCGTCTAAATTGGGTTCCTTCAAATCTAAAAGCTATTAGAGCATTAAATCTAGGTCTGGCGTCTCCAGCTAGGTTGTGTTTTAATAAGGGGAATAGTTAGGTCTGGCGTCTACAGCTAACTATCGATAAAGTACGTAGGAATTGGGGTATGTCCGCTGCATTCCCGGTACCCTATAACTGGTTGGTTCTTGGGAATTAATTAATCTTTGCATCGATGATCAGAGTCTAGACTAGTGTGGATTTATTCGAAGCCGGATTGCTTTTCTTTTGATTATATTCTCGTTTGCTATTTTAGTTAATTTCTTTGTCTTCTTAGTTGATAATTAAAATCTCTCAATTTAAGGCGTGGTGGCTACACAAAACTAGATTTATAGGAAAAATAGGTGAATTCTCGTTCTCTGTGGTTCGACCCTGCTTGTTGCTATACTAATTTAATTCTGAGCAGGTTGCAGGAATTATTTGGTGGTATACGACGTCCACCAAATTGGCGCCATTGCCGGGGGAACAGTGTTTATTAATTTATTTTTCCTATTGATCTTTGGTTACTTTTCTGTTGTTTATGAGCAGGCCGGGCCTCTAACTCGGACATTCTATATCATCCTGAAATTGAGAAGTTCGTGAAACGGTTGAGGAAGGAGGCCAAGCTTAAGAAGCAGCAGAATCTGTTGGAACCGCAAGGTGATCCGTCTACCCAGACGGAAGCTGTTAACGAGTCTGACAGTAGTGTTCCAGAAGCTGAAAGTGTTCTGTTGCCCAAACGGAAGGTATTTCTGAAGCAGAAACAGAAACCGAGGAAGAAGTAGAGTCGACTTTCGTCGTGATTATTGAAGGAGACATGGCAGATAAAGATCCGAGATTGAGTGAACTTTCGAGCCATCTAGAAGATGATCCTCCAACACCGATATATATACCAGACTTGGAGGCGTCGATTGAGATCAAGTTGGGGTTGCTGAATGTTTTACCTAAGTTCTATGGTAAAAAAAGGAGAGGATCCATACAACTTTTTGAGTGAGTTCGTCAAGATATGCAAGGTGCAGAAACGACCAGCTGGAGTTACTGAGGAACAATTCAAGTTAGAGGCGTTTCCTTTCACTCAGACGGCAGAGGCGAACGCCTGGTTCACAAGTCTCACGCCAAACTCCATATCTACATGGGCTGACATGAACAGGTTGTTCTTGGAGCATTTCTTTCCTCCAACGAAGACTAATGCTTTGAAGAAGGAGATTAGTGGAGTAAAACAAGACTATGATGAGTCATTGAGTACTTACTGGTCCAGATTCAAGAGATTGGTGGATAGCTGCCCAAACCATAAGTACACCGATGGAGATTTGTTGCAGTATTTCTACCAAGGAATGACCGTTGACACGAAGAACTTAGTTAACTCATCGAGTGGAGGCGGATTTTCGCATTGCAGGGTGAGTGAAGCTAAGAAATTAATTCAACACTTGGTAGAAGCAACAAGGGAGTACGAGGAGCCTCGTTTGCTTAAGAGAGCTGCACAAGCAAGTTCCTCCAATTTTGAAGAGAAGTTCGAAGAGAGAATGGGACGGATAGAAAAGATGCTGAATACTATGGTCGAGAAGTCTGCAAATACGGGACCAGTGGAGAAACCATGTGGCGCATGTGGTAATTTTGGCCACTCAAGCTTGCAATGCGATGAGAACGCCGAAGATCTCCATGCTCAAGTAAACTCGTCGCATAACTTTTATGGCTGCAAAGATCCACCACCAAAGAGAGATCCCTACTCGAACACTTATAATCCTGGTTGGAGGGATCATCCTAATTTCCGTTGGCGAGATCAAGGGCAGAAGCAGCCTCAACAGCCGCAACAGCAACAAAACTACCGACCACCTCATCAAAGAGGATTTCAGCAAGCATCACCTACTCCACCTCCACAAAAAAAATAAGGGAAGTCTCTTGAGAAGATGATGGCAGATTTGATAGGTTCCCAACAATTTTTGCAAAACAATGTGCAGCAACTCCAACAAACTCAAAATGAGCAAAAGGTGTGCATCGATGGATTAGCTCGTCAAATGTATCAACTCTCGACTTCCATAAATGAGCTTAAAGGGAATCAAGGCCGCTTGCCATCACAAGTTCAAGCTAATCCAAGGAAGAATGTGAACAAAATCACTTTGAAGAGTGGCAAGGAGTTGAGTGAACCCACAGTCAAGAAGTCACGAGAAGGCTCAAGCAATGAATCTGGAGAAGGGTCCAGTCTGCCCAAACTGGACGATTCTGATGGAATAGCAGATTCTGATGGAATAGGGCCAAACCGGACACTGATCCGGCAGTTGTGCTGAATAAGAAGGAAAAGGAAAAAGATATTGCATCGGAGGAGCCGACTAAGGTACATAAACCTTTGAGTTTATATGATCCTAACATTGTGATACCTGCTCATTTTCCCAGAAGATTAGCTAAGAAAAAGTCGGAGGAAGATCCTATGGACTACATGTCGATATTTGGAAAGTTAGAGATTAACCTTCCATTCCTTCAAGCGATCAAGCTTCCTCCGTTGAGCAAATTCATCAAGGACTTCATTGCTGGTATGGCTAAGGATTCTGGAAAGATTGTGATGGGTGAAAATGTGTCGGCCGTGATACAGAAAAAGTTGCCACCCAAATGCAAGGATCCAGGTATGTTTTCTTTACCTTGTTACATTGGAGATACGAAAATTGAGCATGCTATGTGTGATCTAGGAGATTCTATTAATGTCATGTCTTTAGCTGTTTATAATAGCTTATCTGGTGTTGAGTTAGTAGATACTAGGGTTGTGATTTAGTTAGCCGATGGGTCATGTGTTTATCCTGAAGGTTTGTTGGAGAATGTTCTTGTGAGAGTGCATGATTTTGTTTATCCTGCTGATTTATATGTGGTGAAAATGAGTAATATACAGTCGAACGATTCAGCTAATGTTCTATTAGGTCGTCCTGTCTTAAGGACTGCTAAGTCGGCTATTGATGTCTTTAATGGTACTATTTGTTTGGATTATCATGGAGAGAAATTCACTTTTAATATTGATGATATCATGAATAATCCTCTCGATGTGAAAAATGCATATGCCATTGATATAATTGACCCTCATGTCCAATAATACCTTGAGACTGAATTAGTGCAGGATAAGCTAGATCTAACTTTGATGAAAGAGGCTACTGATTTTGATGCTCAAGATTCTGGAAATAGGTCCAGTTTGCCTAAACAGGACCTCTGCGACAGATCAGTACCATTAGATGTGAAGCTACCCAAGTTGGAGCTTAAGCCACCTAAATTCGCAAGAAGAAGGCTTGGGTGATTTCTTTCCCTTTCTTCATTTTTTTATTTTTATTTTTATTTTTTTTATTTTGTTTTTTTCTTTTGTTTTTATTTTATTTTATTTTATCTTTCTTTTAGTTTTGTGTTTGCGTCTATGTGTTTATTCTCCTTGTTTATGCTTTTTCTTTGTTTGCTTAAGGGCAAGCAAAGCTTAAGTGTGAGGAGGTTGTCTTTGTGTCTTTATGTTAGTTCGTTTGTTATTTTTTTTATTTGAGTCAAGTTTTTGTGTCAAGTAAAGCCAAGTATTACCAGATTTGTTGGTGTTTGTGGATATACTCTGCTCGTTGGAGTCTTGTGATTAACTTGGTGATTCAATATGCTTTCAAATGGTGGAATGTGATTTAATTTTTGAGGAACTATTGAATGATACTTGGAATGACGAAAAAGGGCAATAATTGAATTTTTAAACCCACACTTATATGAGATTTGAGCCTATGATAGTAGAGCACTCTCTACTTTGTTCTTTCTGAGAGAATTTAATTCACAAGGTTGCAATATCGAGTGTGCCATTTTGTAATGCATGATAAAAGGGATTAGGGTGAACCAATTTTGGCCTGAGTTTCATTGTCTAACCTTTACATTAACCCCTAGTGAGCCATTTTGAAGCCTTGACAATTTCTTTGATTTGAACTACTAAATATTTAACCAAAGCTTATTTTTTACTTTCTCTTGGCCCTATTGTGCATGTTTCAAATTCGAAAATTCATCCATGTGTGATTTTAGTGAAAAAGGCAATTTTTGTACGTTCAGTCTGCGCAGACAGAACCCTATGCTGAAGTTTCTGTTCTGACAAAGTTGATATTTGGTTCTGTTAGGCCTAACGGAGACAGCTGCTGTAACTCATGTTTTGTGTTGCTTATCATTGGGATGTATTATGAAGTTGTCAATTGTATGTTTGTTCGAAATTTGAGAAAAAAAGGTGCTGAAAAAAAAAGAAAAAAAAGAGAAAAAAAAAACAGGAAAAAAGAAGAAATAGAAGAAAAAAAAGTGCACCTGAGTTGAGTTGACATACAGTTTGATGGTTAGTTTGTTGAGATGAGTTAGTTTGTTCTCCTTATGATGCCTATTTTGCATGGATGATGATTCGGTTTGGATATGCATAATATTTTGTTCTATTCTCTGAAGCCTAGGAATCCTATTAGATCCTTCCAAATTTTGAATGGTCCCTAGCCCCGTTACGCTAAATGAGAAAAGTCCTTCTTGAGTTACATGTTGGCCGCTTTATATCATGATCGAGCGAAATTTGTTTATGAGTGGCTGTCCTGGAGTAGTGTAGGGAGTGAATGAGTGAATCCGTGAGATATGTTTGATTGTTGCCCGATTTTGACTAAGTTGATGATAATGAGGCATTCTTGAGAATTACATTTCGTTCATTTGATGGCTGAGAATATTTTATTTGTTGCTTGACTTTTGCTTGCAGAAGAAGTTTGCAGTCGGACATGTTGGTATTTACTTGGCAGTTTTGTGTGTTTAGTTAGTTTGTTCGTGTCCCATCTTCTTACCTTCTTCTTTCTCTTTTTATTGAGTCGTGTATTGAGTCTTGGGGAATTTGATATTTCTGAACAACCATGTTTGATGATTTAGTTTTATCTTCTCTTCATACTTGAGGGCAAGCATGATTCAAGTGTGAGGAGATTTGATGTGTATGTTTTTGGTTGTTCAGAAGTTGGGATTTTCTATCGTTTTACGCGAGTATAATACACGTTTAAGTGTGTTTTGTGCAGGATTTTGAAGAATTGTGAATATGTAGATTTGGACGAGAGTGATCGAGAAAGATGGATATTTTGCATGGTTTTGCTGTGGAATTAAGGATGCAAGGAAAAGATGGGCTGTGATTAATTTTGCATGTTAATTTTTCATGGACATATAGTTATTTTATTATTATTGGGCTAATTAAAAGTGTTCTAATTAAGCCCAAATCTTTATATTAGGCTGCTGTAATTAAAGGAGTACAAAGTTTTTTTAGGCCACTAAGTATAGGCGTTTTGCGAAAATAGGACAACCTTTTGCGGGCTTGCAATTTTAGGACAAAGTTTCAAAAATTAAGCATTTGCAGGCCAAAAAAAGTCTGATCGGGCTAAAACGCACGTGTTTTGCACGTGATGGTATTTTTCTCAGCCCGGTGATGATGTGGCTGCCAACTAAGTGCCACGTCTTTTGGCCTACAAATACTTAATTTTTAAAACTTTGTCCTAAAATTGCAAGCCAGCAAAATATTGTCCTATTTTCGCAAAACGCCTATATTTAGTGGCCTAAAAAAACTTTGTACTCCAAGGAATGATAAGAAAGAGATGGTGATAGTGAGGAAGAGAGAGTAGAGAGAGGAAAAATGGGTGAAGGATGTTGTCGGCGGTGGAGGTGGCCACTGCCGGCGGTCGGTGGCGGAGGTGGACGGGGAGAGAGAGAGATGTGTGGCAGTCAAGTCAGCGTTGGGTTCCACTAAGTGCTGATTAGATAGCTTATTTGGCAGCCGATAGGCATCAAGCCGCATAAATGAGCTCAATGAAAAACACGTGCGATTTAACCTGATCGGTGTTAAAATTTATTAAGGTTAAAATTGTTTTTTCATTGTAAATTTATATTGATCCCGTAAAAAAAGATCACAAAATTACAATTTTAGCCATATTATTTGAATCGGTAGGCCTAGTAGGATTTGATTTGTTTTCTATGAATGCTAAAGTACATTTTTTGTTTTAGACGTGTGAACTCACGGTCCACTACCCGATGTGTATATTGATTAAACTCATATTTTTGCGCAATAGCTTCCTAGCCATATGTAAGGAACCATACTTGAAAAGTCAAGTGTGACAAATTCGACTTAAAAGGCATTGATGGAATTTTTTTTTGCTTGAGATCTTTAGCATCACAAATACTCTTAATTAGTTTGTGGATCTTTTAATTTTTTTGGTTGGAGAGGAGAGGAAACTGACCTTGTCCAAATTACTACTGCTTACACGATCATATAAACTGCAAAACAATGTAAGTCTAAGTTAATTAAATATATTTTATGATTAAATTACATTACATTCTTTCCAATTACATTTAGTACATGTAAGAACTGACGAAGCCAGAACTTTGAATGATGGTGTCGGGGTCCAACTTCCTTTCTCTAATCATAACTTCGATAAATCTAACTAAAATCTAATAAAAATCCAACTTATATATAAGTTATAGACAAATAGTTGACACATAATATATATAAGACATGAGACCAAACAATTAATAAAATGTGAAATTCAAATTTAACCAAATAGATCAATCTTTTGCGGGCTTGCAATTTTAGGACAAAGTTTCAAAAATTAAGCATTTGTAGGCCAAAAAAATGAGATGGCAAGGATGTGGCACTTAGTTGGCAGCCACATCATCATCGGGCAGAGAAAAATACCATCACGTGCAAAACACGTGCGTTTTAGCCCGATCGGGCTTTTTTTGGCCTGCAAATGCTTAATTTTTGAAATTTTGTCCTAAAATTGCAAGCCCACAAAAGGTTGTCCTATTTTTGCAAAACGCCTATACTTAGTGGCCTAAAAAAATTATGTACTCTAATTAAAGGGATGATTTTCCCTTATTTTTGGAGGTAGCAGCCGTGTAGGTATAGGATTAGGAGTTAGTTTATATATATATATATTATACTTTTACTTTCTTTTGAGGATTAGCCGCCACACACTGAAACAGACGATTGGAGAGCTGAACTTGGGAAGATTAGTTTACTTATTTTCTTTCTTAGTTTTTGGAGTTTGACTTGCATCGTGTTGGAGACTGATTTCTGGTGATCGATTTTTTTGCTTTCTTTAAATTTAATAGATTAGTTTTATGCTTTCTTTTTATTATTTGATTATGTTTAGTTTCATTATTATGAGTAGCTAAATTCTTAATTCGGCGAGAATATTGAAACACTAGTTTAATAATCTGTGAGATCTAATTATTCGTATAATTAATTTCCTAGGGTTTCGATTTGTTCCTTGTGTTTAAAGTTAATTCTGATTTTATTTAAGCATGATCAACTTAGATTTAATTAGATTATAGTCAATTAGTTCCCCCAGTCCGTAATTGTTGGAATAGGGCTAATTAGTGATAAAGCTACCATGTTCGTAGTAGGAATAAATTGGTAGACGGGTTATTACTTGCGTTCTTGGGTAATTCATCTAAATTGGGTTCCTTCAAATCTAAAAGCTATTAGAGCATTAAATCTAGGTCTGGCGTCTCCAGCTAGGTTGTGTTTTAATAAGGGGAATAGTTAGGTCTGGCGTCTACAGCTAACTATCGATAAAGTACGTAGGAATTGGGGTATGTCCGCTGCGTTCACGGTACCCTATAACTGGTTGGTTCTTGGGAATTAATTAATTTTTGCATCGATGATCAGAGTCTAGACTAGTGTGGATTTATTCGAAGCCGGATTGCTTTTCTTTTGATTATATTCTCGTTTGCTATTTTAGTTAATTTCTTTGTCTTCTTAGTTTATAATTAAAATCTCTCAATTTAAGGCGTGGTGGCTACACCAAAACTAGATTTATAGGAAAAATAGGTGAATTTCCGTTCTCTGTGGTTCGACCCTGCTTATTACTATACTAATTTAATTCTGAGCAGGTTGCAGGAATTATTTGGTGGTATACGACGTCCACCAATTATCATAGATACATAAAAGTTCATGACTATAAAGACTTGATAACCGTGAGGGCAGAGATGTGGCCCCGACTTTATAACCATGAGGGTAGAGACGTGACCCTGACTTTATAACCGTGAGGGTAGAGACGTGACTCTGACTTTATAACTGTGAGATCATAGCATAGCATATATCATGAAACATGAAACATGAACATAATTAACATGCATGGATAATAAAAGCACGAGCATAGATTCCCCACCTTAACCTTGTCTTGAGAAAACTTGATGAATTTTGACTATGTATTTCCTCTCTAATCTCTGTTATTTTCTCGATGAAATAAAAAGTAGCGCGCCTTGACTCATTAAACTATACCACTATTTATACAAGTAATTAGTCGAGTTATTTGGATAGATAAAAATTCTAATAAAGTTTATCACTACATGCTATAAAGATTTGAGTAAATCTCTTATTCCAAATAGACCATTCACGTGTTCTATAAAAAAAGTAAACAAATTTTGGTTGTTTAGAAACTCTTATAAAGAAATACACTTTATTTGAAATAAAATAATAGGACATGCTTATTTTAATAATTTCTCAAATAATCCTACTTCTATAAGATTTCAAAGAACGAAAATTAAAAAAAAAATATTTATCTTTTTAATCTTTTTCTTTTACTTGCTCCACCATAATAATAATAATAATACTAATAATAATAATAATAATACAATTAAAAATCTAATCATAGTATATGTCTATATTGACAAAACTTCTTTTAAATCTTTTATTAGTTTTTTTTTACATAAAAACTATTGAATAGGTCCAACTATGCTTTTAATTATCTTGAAAAAAAAAACTTGGGGTGTTACAATGCACGGCATAAGTTGAATTTTGATATTTATTAAGTAAGAAAAATATAAAAAAAAGCTAACGTCCGATATTAATTAGATAATTGAAAAATATTAATGAATAATTAGAATAATAACAATTAAATATATTATTTTAAAAAATGGAACAAAAAATAACTGAAAATGACAGTTACTAAAAACGGCAAGCCGGACTTGCTTTTATATATTATAAAGACTAGTACTACGCCCTTAGAGGTGGTCGCGGTTCGATTCGGTTCCGGAACCGGAACCGCATGATTTGGTTCGGTTCGGTTCTGCGGTTCCGGCGGTTACAAATCGGAACCGCATATTTTTGGAATTTAATTTTTGTATTTTTTTTTCATTTTTTGCTACTTTTTCTTGTTTAATTGTAATTTTATGCATTCTAACGTAACATTTAGGTGAAATAAATATGAATCGTAACATAAATATAGATAAAAACATAAAAAAAATGGGAGGAACCGGCGGTTCGGAATCGGAACCGAACAGAAACCGGCGGTTTCAAATCGGAACCGCATATTTTGGAATTTAATTTTTGTATTTTTATTTATTTTTTGCTACTTTTTCTTGTTTAATTGTAATTTTATGGATTCTAACGTAACATTTAGGTGAAATAAATATGAATCGTAACATAAATATAGATAAAAATATATAAAAAAAATAATAATGGGAGGAATCGGCGGTTCGGAATCGGAACCGAACCGAAACCGGCGGTTTCGGTTCCGCAACTTTGAAACCGAAACCGAACCGCCGTCGATGCGGTTCTCGGTTCCAAACCGGAACCGGCGGTTCAGTTCCGGTTCTGGAACCGCCGGTTTCGTTTCGGTTCGGTTCCTGCTGTTTTGGTTTTTTTGGCCACCTCTAACACCCGTGCGATGCACGGGATAAGTTGAATTTTGATATTTATTAAGTAAGAAAAATATTAAAAAAAAAAGAAGCTAATGTCCGATATTAATTAGATAATTGAAAAATATTAATGAATAATTAGAATAATAACAATTAAATATATTATTTTTAAAAATGAAACAAAAAAATAACTGAAAATGAAAGTTACTATAAACGGCAAGCCGGACTTGCTTTTATATATTATAAAGATAAAGATTGTACCCAAAAATCACTATGAGGGCTTTCCTTTTCTTTTTCTTTTTATGATCCGAATTGTTTGTCCAATTTTTCAATTTTATTAATGGATGTCACGTGGCAGAGTAATTGAACCAAAAAAATTGACGCTAGTGTAATTAGGGGTTAGTGGCTAAGGAAATCTGACGTTAAATTGACGCCAAATTGAGAAATTGGTTTGGGAATTTTGTAGCTCAGGTGAAGGGATTTTCTTCGTGATCTCAATTCCAATGATCGGCGATCGATTAAAAATTGGTCGAAATTGATGCCGCAACAATAAAAAAACTAAAAAAGTAGATTTGTGTAGGATGGAAGTATAGATATTAGTTTGTAATTTCACATACGTTGGGGTACAACTAAAAAAAGTTTAAATATTAATATATAAAAAATGGTAGTATCCCTTTTTTTCTTTTCTTTTTTAAAGTTTTTTGCAAAAATGTGGTATTTAAACTGCTCCACATCATCAAAGGTTGGTTCCTTGTAATTTATTGATGACGTGTGATTTATACTCAGTGTGTGTTTGTATTTTTGTTGTGTGAATTTGAAACTCAAAAAACAAATGTGGTGTTTAGTCCTAGTTGGCTAGGAGACTTCTCCATGTACGAATCAAGCTTTATGCATCATCTTTTAAGAGCTCGGAAATGGGTTTAAAAATGTTAGATTTAATAAAAAAAAAATTCAAAAGTGATGTATCAAATATACTATTATTGAAAGATTGCGACAAGTTGATAATTAGTCCAAGGATTTTTGTTCGGATTATACTTGTATCGTTATAATATTTGATGAGTGTAAACAAAACTACCAATAATTTGGTCGAAGCCATATTTGCCGGACGCCACTCCTTCCGGTTGCCGTTGTTCGCCCTTCCTCCCACCTTTGTTTCTGTTTTGACGTGCTAGATCTCACCTATGCATCCTAAATCCTAATCCCCCTCTCATTTACTATCAATTAAACTAACTAATGTATTAGTTGTATTTTGCTCGTTTGGAGTGGAATTCTTGATCAAATCGACGTGTATGTATTTGATGTGTAAGTTGTAACAGGTAGATCGTTATTTTGCAACCAAGGAATCGAAAAGAGCATAACTTTTGGCCTCAGAATAAGCTATCGCTATTACAATATCTTTCCGAAAGTGGAACAGTGTCTAGGCCCTGAGCCAAAATCGATCTCCTTTGTTTTCATGCACGTTGGATGTTAGTGAAATTTTAGTTTTAATTTCCTTTTGGAAGTAGGATTCGTTTTTAGTTTCCCCGTTATGTATTGAACGTTTACGTTTATCTTCTACTTGTATTGTGCACGTATTCTATCAGCGAGAAACAAGAAATCTAGGTCAGTGCGCATAGTTTTGTTTTAGAAATTCCAATTCTTCTTTCTGAAGAAACAAAATCATCACAACAGAAAAAAGGAAGAATCGCATCATATAAAGAATGAAGAATCAATTGACGCAAATTGGTGAGTAGATCAGCTAGCTTTATTCTCATATTTCAGTAGAATCTGATTAAGGTACAACCAACCCCATCATAGGGTTGATTGTAATTAGAGGTGATTGACGGAGATTATAGTTAATTAAGGGAATTAAATACAATTAAGGGTAACTCGAGGCAATTAAGGATTAACAAGAATCAATTCATTAATTCCAATTAGAATTTATTAATTTCAATTGAATGCGACGTGTTCAACATACTACATTATATGATGATGATAATAAGCTCAAGACGAAGCCTCTATCATCTAATCAAAATTAGTTTGCGGCCGGACAATTATACCCACTACAAGAGTACTTAGAAGGACTCATTCCCTATTTTTTTTAAGAGGAATTAAGGACTCATTCTTATCAATATGTCTATTGTTTATTTGGGCAATATGTGTTAATCCATTGTTATCAATATGCTTGATGTTTGTTTGGCCAACTTACACTCTTAGTTGATATTCTTCTTCTTCTTCTTCTTCTTCTTCTTCTTCTTCTTCTTCTTCTTTATAAAACACCAAATAAAACCAAAATCCATTAATATTATAAATATATAACTATTATATAATTTATAAAAGAGACTATTCCCAATTTTAGTTTTTTCTATTATATCCCTATTTTATATTTAATTTAGGATAATATTGTAATTAATATGATATATATGATCATAATTATTATGACTAGCTATTATGTACGTGTTTTTACAAATTTTGATATGCATATCTAGAATATTCTTACTTATTAATTTTTAAAAATAATTTAGCAATTTAAACAAATATACATAAATATATATAATATAATATATAGATTTTATTTATCAATACAAACAAAAAATTAGAAGACGTGTTGAGCAATTGGGGCATTGGATCTAGTAAAGTAGGGATAATGAGAGATAACAATTAATTGGTCATGCACTTTGCATGCTTTCAATTACTTAGCTATATTCCATCATGGAAAATACTTGACCTGGCTGAAATCTATATACTATATTAAAATCGAATCGTGGCCCTAAACTTTTTTACCTAAATTACTTGTCTAAATATATCTCTCTTCACATTCCCAAAATGCAGCTTGATGAGTTGTTTTTTTCTCTTAAAAAGCACATTTTTTTCATAATTATCATGCAAAATTATTTTTCATATACATGTACATAGAATATTTTAATGTGTTCATACTAGCACAGCAGAAGTTAATGTGATCATCTAGGAAACTTTGAAATATGTATTTTCAGATTGTAGGCGTTTCTGTATCTAATTTTAAGCATCAAGAACTCCAAATCATAAAAAAAAAAAGAAATTCAAATTTAGGTATTATATGTTGCTCCGATAGAATCAATACGGACTAGAAACCTTAAATCGTAAACAAGGAGACAATTAGTTAAAGATTTCACAATAAAATAAATTATCGCTTTAATTTCCAGCCTATGTCAACCCTAATACTCTCCTACCCAAATAGAGGCATCCATATATTATTAAAACGATTGCGGATTCGAGTCGTCTTCTTAATTCGAGGTCCTACGTGACGCTCTCTCCATTCGGTATTCCTATTTATCTTAAATCCTCATTTTCAATGATTTTATTCATATATTTTGTATAAAATATTTATTATTCTCAAAACTTTCATAAATATATATAGAATTAAAATCTACTGAAAATATGATTTGAGATTATAAATATATATATATATGAAATTAAAATCTCTCCTTAATTGAATCATGTCCTTCTTCGTGTTAAATAAAAATACTTTAATTTCATCCTATATTTTGAATAAATTTCATTTATATACAATTCAGTAAACTATAGCTTAAATTAGATAATTAAATATGTTGACGGTGAAGTATGTATATGTGTGTGTCGTATTCATTTATGATACTAATAATATATAGATTAGCTAGGGAAATTTCACATTGGACAACCTACATAAATACTCACAATCCATGTGTATTTTCTCATTTCGCAATTATTTTGCACAAATAATATAATTTGGCAAATTAATTTGTTGGCCAAATAAATAGTTTTATTTTTATGGACAATTTTAATTTGATCAATTATTAAGTTGTCAATATTAATTTGTTTAATTTAACAAATTTTTAAATTGACGTAAATAAAAGAAAAATATAAAAAATACGTATTCTCAATTATAATTCTTGAATTTGTATATATATACACGTAGGGATAATTCTAGAAATTTAACAATGTGACGAGATGATCAGACGTACACAACAATTAACATCGTATATAATGAAATCTTTGATAGATTGTGAGGTAAAAAAAAAGTTGGATTTCTTGCAACTAAAGAAAGTGAAATAAAATCAAAGAAACACTCTTTTTAATTAATTATCAAAATATTATCACTTTGAAATAATATTAAATTATTTTTAATGTTCATGCTTATATATTGCAATATAATATATATGAACCCTACCCAAACAGACGCGATGACGACAACAACCAAAAACAAAGATCAACCAGGATTTCCTTTTCCCAGAGAGAGAAGCATAAAACAGGCCAAAAAAAAAAAAGTGGTTCAATATCAACTCACACACAACTGAAGAATCGATATATGTGTAAACTATTAATTTCCACAAATCCACAATAAAACATCAACAACCACGAGACTTCCAACCAACAAAAAAATCAAAAAATAAAAAATAAAAAAATAAAAAATCACGAGACTAGGCAGACAGCTCTTCTCTTCAATTCCTTTCTATCTTGGGTGCACCTTCTTCTTCTTCTTGTTATTCTTCACATTCACATGACAATCGCAATCATGCATGCTCGTCATGCACCCGAATTTCCTCTTCATCTCCCTCCACACGCTATGCCTCTTCTTCACATTACTCGCCATCTCTCTCCTCATCACATTGCATTCTCTCTCTAGCTCCGACACTTTGCTCCCCATCTTCTCCATCTCCATCCTCATCATTCCACCCTCGCTCTCTTCTTCCTCTTCCTCCTCCTCCTCCTCCATCTTCAGCAGCAGCCTCCCTTCCCCCCCTTTCATCGGAATCACAGCTTCTCTCAGCTTCAACTGAGACGCGAACAGCACCTGCACCACCACTCGCACCGGCAGCCTCTCATTCACGGCCGCGTGCGCCACCGCCTCACTCGACAGCTTATTACAGTCCAAAATCCTGCACACCTCCTCCTTCTCCGATTCCGTCAAATGCCTGTGCTTCTCCAAGTAAACGTCGATCGCTCTGTATATTCCGTCGCACCCTCTCTCTACCGCTTCCGATGCTGCAATCGAAATCTCAGCAACTCTTAAAAACGTCGTCGTCCTCAGATCTATGTCCGCCGCGATCTCAGCCAGGAACTCGTCGATCAGCTCCGCCACCGCGATTAGGGATCCGTGGTCGATGCCTGCCTCTTTGCTGTAGAAATGCGTCAGGATCCTTCTCAAGCAGTCCATATCGTATTTTTCCTGGTTTGCATATCCTTGGCACGGTAGCAGAAGATCCTTAACAGATGCCTCCTCTAATTGCATTCCTATTTTAACCTCCAATTCTTTCCTGCAATCACCGCTAGCTTCAACAGCAATGGCGAAACGCAGCATTTCGCACAGAAACGTGCAGGGAAATAGGCCTATTTGGGGAGGAAACAGCCTTACCAAAGCCTCAATCGTCTCCCTCAGAGCATTGATCTTCTCGAATGGCATCTCATCGCCTAATTTATCGTTGCAGAATATCCACGTCTTGACGTATTTATGTAGATTCGCGGCTACATAATTTAATGGAACTTGGCGCTTGATCATAGCATGAATAATTGGGGCATAAAGCCTCAAGGGGAGAGTAGTGAGATCTTGGGATCTCCAATCATCAATGTGGAAGAGCTTCCTCCTGGCGTTAGGCGGCCTATACGGCTTCTCCATATCTTCCTCCTCAGCGTTGTTGATGGGCTCTCCCAGTAAACGCGGATCTTGGAGCGCCTTCAAGATGAGAGTTTCGAAGCAGCAGTCAATTAGGCCGAGCTCTTGTGCTTGCCTCAGCACCTTCTCTGCAGTCTTGAGGGCTTTGATGGAATTGTTCCAGCTAGGCATGATCTGCTTCTCGAAAAAACAGAGCGCCTTGTTCAACAGATTGTTGGGACAATGGCTGTCCGTCATGGCGAGGGAGTTAGCTAGGCAAGCCACGCCAACCACGTTTTCTGGTGAAAGCTCGGCTTCGTAGCCATGGCAGAATCTTGCTAATATCTCCATTGTTTCTTCATCGGCATTGATATTGCAGAGTAGACGCGAGAGATCCTCATTTGGATTCTTTTCTAATTGACTTCTTATCTTTTCTGATTTTAGGGCTACAAGTTCCTGTGTGATATCAAGCAAACCATATTTAATTTGTAATAAGGAATTCTTGTTTGCTAGCTTCTGTTAAGATTAGTTTTACCTTATCCAGCATCAAAATCTGCCCACAATGTTGAAGATGGAGTTGAGATGTTAATCTGGGACGGAGTCTCCTAGAATAACAACAAGATTTGTAGGGAAGTTTAAATAACTGAGCTAGGAAAGAAAAATTGAACCTAATTCTTAGGAGGAAAAAAAAAAAACAAGAATTACTTGCCAGTTTTGAGATTCTATTCCATTTTTAGTTGCTGCCATTTCATATGTACCTGTAATCAGCTTCAGAATGCTGTAAATCAATCAAAATATCAGATACGTATCAAAATGACAAAAATATAGAATTTGTTTTATGAATATAATACAGAACCTTAAAATAAACAGAATTTGTTAAATGAATATTAAACAGAATCTTAATTAATTAAATTTCTAATTAACAGTGATTTATTCAGGGTTGCAGAAACAAAACAAGGAGTTAAACCTAGAAAGAAGCTAACGTATTTTAATCCTCAGTACTTTTGCAATCTTGATTACTGAAATGGATTTCCATAAATAAAACAGTGGAGTAGAGAATTTCTTTTATCAATTTTTTCTTTTTATATACATCGCAAACCTATTCAATCAAACAGTTCAACTAATTAAACTTGTGAAATAAGTCATTGAGCAGATCTATTTTATATATATATAAAAACAAGATAGTCATTTTCCCGCCAAAAAGATGCAGCCAGATACCTGCAAAATTGTTGTCCAGAATTCAAGTACAGACTATCAAGAAACTATCGGTTATTATCAAGGACGTTCAACTCAATGTCCAAAACGTATATCATTTTGCTGAATCTCGGAAACCGAGTTTTGGAGCCCATTTTTGTTATTTTCCCACAACTTACAAAAGAATGGCAGCAAAACTGCATTGGACACCATAAAAAAAAAAAGAAAAAGGATATTATCATGTTCCATCACAAAGTCTGTAGTGAAGTAGCATATCAATATATCATGTTCCCGATTTGGATAAGCAACGCTAGATACACCATCACCTCTGAATTTGTAAGTAGGAATAAAACATAATTAGATTAAAATAAATAAATAGTAAATTGTGTTTAAAATAAAATAATTAGGTTTTAATAAATGAGGCTGCATTCCTATATAATAAGCTATATTCGTATAGTATACAATCAAAGTAAATTATGAACTTATTGTTTCCTGCAACTTTATTTGATAGATAGCACATTAATTGTATACTTTTGTTGTTTACAGATGATGCAGCAGTAACAGAGAAACACAAGTAGGATGGGTGATTGACAATTCAGATTTAGAACCAGCAATCATATTTAGGTATCTTTTCAAAACTGTAACAAGAATTTCACTCAACAGAGGTTCAAAACCTCAATTAGCCCAAAAAAAAAATTGAGGCAGAGCAAACATCAAGAACCGACCGCCACTCAAATCGTGAAACGCCATAAGATGGATTTGAGAGCACACTTAAATAAACTGCGGGAAAAACAAAACAAAGCTGCTGCACGAAATTGAGAAAAAGAGAAGATCTGGAAGAAGATCCCACCTGCACAGCCGGGAAGATAAACCCAAGCTTTTGGAGAGGAAAATGGTGGAGCTTCGTCGAAAGGAAATCGAACCAGGCCGGGAGGTAAATGGTATAGATAAAAAAAAAGTAATAATCTGAAATTAATTGACCACAAAGATTTTGTAAGAATTAGGTTGTTTGCACCAAAAGAATAAGGAGAAGAACAAAATGGTGAAGAGAAGAAAAAAAGGTGGCGGAAGAAGATGAAGAAAAAGAAGGAGAAGAAGCTGCGGCGCAATTGTATTTATAGGGCTTTATTTTATTTTTGTTTTCTTAAAACTTTTTGGTGAGGATTATTGATTTAATTTTGATTATTTTGTTTTTTCAAACAAAAAAAATGATTATTTAGTTTGGACTTGATTTAATTTCATTAGACTCAATTAAGGGCCAGAATTGTTTATATTTAATATATGTAGCTTCAATAAATTTAAACTTTTGTACTATTAGTCTATGCAAATCAGCAGAGGAGTAAACGGGTGATGTCTCTCGAACCAAAAGACTATTCGAACAAAAAAAAAAATTTAATAAATTGAAGAGTAAATATGGAGATCCAAACTCAAATGTTGGAAATTTAACCAGTGGGAATCATAATCCCTCGAGGAAATAGAATCATCTGCTACGAAGGATTGTATTTTTTTTTTAATGGATAGAAGATGGATATTTTTTGAAGTTATTCTGATAGTTTTTGGGTTGAAAATGGATAAATTTTCATTTCTTACAAAAATAGGTAGAAGTATATCTACATTATAAATTTTTTTATAAATGTTATCTAACAATAAAATGTGTTTAATCTACCGATGGAGAGAGAATTAGGGAATTAGTAACCATGAAATGGGCTAAAGCAACATAAATTGGTTGAAATATTCCATCCTATTCGTATTATTTGTTATCCTAAACTCATGCACACATATTAATAAAAAAAATCTACCCAAATTAACCTTAATTATTACCTCCCAATTAGTGGAAAAAAGAAGAACAGTGTGAATGAGAGAAGAAGTGGTTCATTAACGAATGGAAACATAAAATGAAAGATAAACTATATATTAATGATATAGGTTAATAAATAGGGTTAATATTGGAATATATACCCAAAACGACATACATAATGGATGTGAGGGAGTATGAAATTTATATTATGTGTGTAACTATGATAATATTGGTGTTTATTTATAGAGCATGACGATTTGATTTTCATACAGAATAAATCAAATCTAAAATATTATTAATTATTTTGCCTCAGACCTCATATTATGTTAATTCGGCCTCGCGCATTCCGTGCATCGCACGGGTGAAATACTAGTTATACATTAATAATGTATTATATCGATCTCAATAAAAGAGTGGCTACGAAAATTGTACTTCGTTGTGATAGAAGAAAATAATCAAACTGGTTTCTTATTTTTTTTTTCTTTTCTCTAAACAGAGAGAATCTGCCGTTAATAATGGAGATATAATGAAATGTAGTATGTTTAAAGGAGTGAAAATCGATTTTGAATTTGTAATAAAATCCTGCTAGGAGTTTGTTAAGATATATTGAGGTTCGAATGGGATTCTGTTAGACAAGGCTGCACAATTTTGAATTTCTTTTCTATTTTAACGTTAGTTTCTAATTTTAACAAAATCGGTAACATGCTATATTCTTCTAAATTTGAAAGTTCCTCCCGTTATAATCTGTTATATAATTTGCCAATTTCTTGTAGTTTTTTTTATTCATAATTTTCATCGGACATATGTTTTCTACAATAAATGAATAAAAGACTATTATTGAGGATGTGATTTCATATGTGCAAGTGCAATGCGGAGAAAGAAAAAAGAGAATTGTACATTTCAATAATATAGAAATTTGCATTTGATTTTCTCCACATAACTAGTTATCCTTGACGATCCTTTTGTTTCCTTGACCCCAGCAAGTAGTTCAAGCAATTAACAAATGTATTATAAGAGAAATGATACCAATGTGTCACAAAGTATAGCACAAAATTTTTTAATGATTATAGATCTCGACGCTAAATTTGATTGGCTGCTGCTATCTAATCGAAATCATTACCAAGTAAAATTTTAATTACTAATTTGATGAAACTAAACATTTCCAATTAAATCTCATATGAAATCATCACCACTGAAGTCTGAACCTTACAAAAAAATTTATGAGATCCCAAAGCTTTGAGGTTTTAATTTAACCTATACTTTTGGGAAACGCGGGTCTTAAAATTATACTCAGTCAATTTAAACTATTATAACTTATAAGAATATATATTCTTACAAATTTTGATATAGCCACAATATCCTTATTCATTTAAATTTCTGAAGATAGTTTTGTAATTTAATATATATTATTAATTTTTATATATTATAAGATTCCTTTTTTAAAATTAAGCTAAAATTTATTTATTTAAATTTGTAGCGCTAGTTTCTCAAAAAAGTCTAAATATATAGTACTCCCTCCATGTATGGTACATATTTGATTTGTTGTGAGGTATAAAATATTAGTTTAACTACACTAACCTAAGATGGAGGGAGTAATATTTTTTTTCAGCATATAGTATAACATTGATATCAGCTTTGACGGTCATATAGACGGCGACTTCTGTTTTGTTTACAAGTATATATCTTTGCCGGTCGTTAAAAGTTAAAATCTAGAATTTAATCATAAAATCCAACTTTCCATTTTTTTTTTTTTGAGCTTTCCTAATTTGTTATCTAATCTTTCACCCCAAAACGTATTCTCCAAAGTTCAGTAGGAACCGTGTTATAGCATATTTTATATTTTCGTGTTCCATTTATTTAAGGGTTACGCGCATACACTAACTACTCCCTCCATCCCATTTATATAGACTTGTTTTCCTTTTTTGAATGTCCTAAATATATAGACTTGTTTCCATAAAAAGTAATGTCTTTTAGCTCATTTACTAATATATTCTTATTCAATTATTTGATTAACTCATAAAAAATACATAGTCAAATAATAAATTTGGGCATATTAAGAAATTTACTATATAATTTACTTTTCCAATAATTTTTCTTAATCCTTGTGAAAATTTCAATCCGCCTATATAAATGGGACAGAGGGAGTATATATTATGGTTGTGAAATTAAAACTTCATAATGATTACTCGAAATTGAGTATGAGTTTACATAAGGTTGGTTTATGGCTATTCAGGAGGATTAAAAAAATAATAATCGTGCGGGGAGGAGATCCAAAATTTTTGAAACAAAAGACCATACGAATTCAAATACACTATATCTATGTATATATACAAGTTATTTTGGGGTAAAAAATTCTAGGAAAAAAATTAAGAACAAAAAAGATTCAGAGAAAAGTTCTAGTGTTTGGATATGTTTCAGGATTAGGGAGAAGATCTAGGGTGAAGTAATTACGTACTGTGTACAATTGTATCTATTCCTATGTACTTCGAATAATAAATTTTCACATACAATTTTCTCCAAACCAGCTTCCTATATAAGTTGAAAGACTAGTTATTCCGTCCACCATTTTATCCAACCTCAGAATTAAAACTCCTAAAAATTAACATCATATGAATAAGCTCCCAACAGCGCAGGCAACAGCTAACAAATTGCACATAGTTTTCAGTCAAACATTAGAACTCATACATAGAATTTATCGAATAATTCCGAACCATTTTCCTCAGACATACCGCCCCGAATTTTTTAAACCAACATTGTCTAAACATCACCATAGCACAACATGATACAACAATTACTCAGACAAGATCAGAAACCTTTCCAATCTCACCTCTTCAATGCCGAGTCATGCGATTCCGCATTCAAAATCAGCCCCCGATATCAACGCACTGCCGTCGAGCAAGTCTGTCGTCACGTCTCGCTCCACCGGCTCGCCTCTAACCTCCTGGCCTAAGAAATTCGGTGGTTTCATCAAAGGGAAGGCCAAGAACTCGGACCTCACTGAAGAGAGTCTTATTGAGTTCAATAGAAGAAACGCACTTATAGAAGCAAGGTATAGCAGCAGCAGCCCTTATTACAAGGGATTAACAGACTTCTCCCTTGACATCAACAGAGAGAAGCTATCGGGGTCGAGCCCCGGACGAGAGAGCCGCGCGACGAGCTACGTCACTGCTGGTTCCAGGTCTAGTTTTGTTGTGAAGGTGCAGGAATGGGGAGGTTCTTGCTTCACCTCCAAGAAGAATGATCATAAGAGCTCTTCATCCTCGTTTTCTTCCTTGACAAAAAGTTCCCATGACAATCGATTAACGACTTCATCATCATCATCATCATCATCAAGAGCTACGGAAACTGCAGTCTTGACAAAAACAAGGACCAAGACAACAGAAAATGAGTCAGTATCTGGGAAGAAAAGAGTGACTATTCAATCCACGAAGGAGGATACCATCACTTCACCAACTGTGAAGAAGCCATTGAGGGAGAGAGATTCTGGACCGCCACCTATGCTGCCATTATCACCACCAATTGCATCACCACCAGCATCATTACCATATCCGCTACCAGAGGTAACCCCACCAACTGCACAAGCATCGCTCACACCACCGCCCACGCCACCAACACCGCCTCCACAAGCATTACATCCTTCTTCACCACCAGCTGGTCCACCTCGGAATCCTGATTCTAGAGGAGTTACATATGAGAACAAGGAGGGGTGTGTAGCAGAAAGTGAGAGAAAATATATCTGGGCGGACAAATATAGACCTTTTCGGTTGCAGGATTTTCTTTGCAATAGGGAAAAGGCGCTTTGGCTAAAGAAGATTGTGAGGAGTTGGCAGGATTCACAAGAAGAATGTGGTCACTTCATATTCGAAGGAAACCCGGGGGTGGGAAAGAGAACCATGATTTGGGCTTTGCTTAGGGAAGCATTTGGACAAGACAGAGTGCAGGTACATCTAAACTCTCATCTATAGATCAGATATCTGAAACAGAGAAATTACTCAACACATACACACATAGTTTCAATAAAGACGTATATGCCAATAAAAACTCTAGTAATGAGATAAAGCAATGAAAGAAGGTTATCATACTCATACAGCAGATTATTGGATAGTTCTAGCTTAAGATTCAAAAACATGTTAATGTTCAGCTTCTGAAAGAATGTCAAATAAATGCCGTTTCCATCATACACATCGCAGTTTCTGATCTCCTATGTTTTTTTATCCACAGGCAAGAGAAGAAAGCAAGAAATTTTACTTGAAGGTAAGTTCACATTCCACACACAATGATTCAGGAATTTTACTATCACTGTTTCAGCCATTTGAGCATACATCGCAATTATGCTAAACCTAAAAAGATCGGTCTGGAGAAACTTTGTAGATATGCATGATTTTCTTTTCTGTTCCCGTTGTTTGTCTCTTGCTCGTTTTATATTACTTTTGAAACTATGAAAAGGTTGCAATACAGGGTAAATCCTTAAAGCATATATACTATATGTTGGTTAGTATTCTCCACTCATTCTCTTGGTGAAAGAGGCCATTTATTCCATCTAAAGAGCATGGCAAAATGATGAGAAAGAGTGAAATAGTTCATACAAGATGAAGACATCCAAGTTTTCATATATTACTGATCTCAACTATAACCCAAGCAAATAGGAAAGAAGGATTAACGTTTCAAGCCAAAAAATATAAGAGGAATTTTAGCAGCACATCAATAATTACAGCAAAAGTGCAGTAGTTTCATATAGAGTGAAATGAAATTGATCGAACAAAGATTGGAATGCTGGTTATACTATATATTTGCTAACTGAGGATATTAGGATGGTGCTTATAGGTGACCTAATGGCTAATTGCTAAACCAACATAATTCTTTTGATCACCCGATTTCCCAAGTGATAGAAGAGTAGGAATAATGATTATTATATTTAGCCCATTGAAACACATCCACATCACATTATTTACAACAGGGAGAAGCAGTCAGCAGTATCCTCGTAAATCTAATGGTATCACCACAGCATGTCGAAGTCAACCTTTCTGAACTTAAAGGTTATGAGAAGCATATCATTGTTGAACTTATCAAGGAGAAAAGTCAGACGTTGCTGAATACAACTTTAGGCTGCAATCAAGAGAACTGCAAAGGTAAAATTCAGATAAAATCTCAAAATCCTAAGAAATTATCTACTTCTAGGAGATAGACATATCATGCAATGCAACCCATGCAGCTATTATTTTATATGAGGCGGACAAGCTATCTAGCGATGCCCTTTCATATATCAAGTGGATGCTAGAGAAGTTTAAAGGGTGTAACAAGGTATTCTTCTGCTGCAAAGATGCAAAAAAGCTCCAGCAAATAATGCCACTTTGCAGATTTGTTCAACTCAATCAACCTTCTATCGAAGAGGTACCAGTCGAATGCTTCAAAAATCTCAAATCATATGAACTCAAACTTTATAGCTAACTTCAAATTTTTCTTTCATCTTTCGGCTTTCACAGATTATTGGAGTTTTGAAATTTATAGCAGAAAATGAAGGAATACAGTTGCCTCATCAGTTGGCCTATAAAATTGCAAGCAACTCGCAGAAAAACCTAAGACAAGCTTTACGCTCATTTGAAGCTACTTGGCACACCAGGTATGTTCTTCAATGTCAACACAAGTCTATCTATACTTGAGGCATGATATCAAAGTTCGATCATTTTACACGTTTAGTGCTTGGTTAACAACATTTCCTTTCCATATGTTGCATGAGCAATGAAGTGGCTGCAGTGCTTCTTTAACAGAAGATCAAGATATCAAAACTGGGTGGGAAGATAAAATAGCCAATATTGCCAAAAACGTCCTAGAAGAGCAAAGCCCAAAGCAGTAAGTACCATAGTATCCACATACCGTGATACCAAACACTCATACTGCTGGAGGATATTGAATCTAACAGTATATTGCATCTGCATCATAGGCTTTATAATATACGAGGAGAGCTTCAAAATCTTATTGAGCATAATGTAGCCCCGGAGTTCATTTTCCAAGTAAGGACGCTCTGATTTTTATGTAGATTGTCAAAAGCTTATTATCCATTAATCAATTATGTTTCTGTGCAGACTCTGAAGGAAGAACTAAAGAAGATTCTGCCTGAGCAGTTACAGCCACAATTTGACCACCTATATGATGAATATCAATATCAAGTATAAACAGATCAAACAATTCTAGACTCATCATCGATAACAACCTCATTGCACAAATGGCTAACTCCTCTTCTTATTAACAGAAAAATCATGCTGGTAAGAAGTATTTGCCCTATGCTCATCATGAAGAGGAGCTTTGTGAAAGACAAAATGATCAAAGAAAGAATGTCCAAAAATTCATGAGGATTGAAGGTGAGGCAAGCATCCATTAAATGACTGATGTGACATGAAAAATAACTAGGTAATTTGGCATTAAAATGATATCACAGCTTAATGAATAAGAATTATGCTAGAACAGTTAAACACATGAACGACCAGTTGAGGGTAGGAAAAGATAAAATGATAATACTCATCTAGTTGGGATGCATTTGGCACACATGGGTGATTTTACAATTAGGAAAGTATCCAGATGCAACATCTATTCATTTAAAATCATCACCAAGACATTTCGCAATTAAGTATAAGGGATAAATGCACTTTGTCCGCTGAAATAAGAGTGTTTTTAGACTTTGTCGTTTAAAGTTTAAGTTTTTGTTCTTTTTCTGACCTTTACCTGTTAAACTGCATGCATTTTGCACTGTCATTACAAGCTGCCTAGAGCTTTTGGTAGACCATACTGAGAAATTATTTTCCTGAAATGTAACTCACTAGTTGGCCACATGATCTCTATCCATGTGAAAATAGTTACAATAAGAAATTAAATAATAAAAAAAAACATAAAATGCATGAATTATTGACAAAGTTTCCCTGATCTACATTGGTCATCTCAAGTCTTATTGTTTCCAGTATTTTCTTTTTAGCCTCTTATATTGAAAGCGTAATTGTATAATGATTATGCATATCAACTCTCCTTGTTCCCTACAGAATTTATAGCAAGATTCATGAGTTGGTACAAGGGCTTGGTTGTCAAGTACTTGGTAGTTTGACCAGATAAAAAATCAAGGGAGGCTACATGGTGTGGCCTGATATCATCTCCAGAGCACTTACTTCAAGTTCACAAGCAACAATTTGTTGTGTGTGTTATCGAGTAATAATCTACCAGAACAAAATAAAGAGACACAGTTCCTTGGTTTTATATCCTATAAAGCTGTTTGTATGACAAGTATGCATATTTTGTCGAACTTAATAAGGAATCGGGGATAATCTCCTCTGTCACATAGCAAAATATTTCCACTTCAAGTTCTAGTACATAACATTTCTCTATGATTAGATGCTCTATGAAATTAAAAGTTATATCTATGTTGAAAACAAGTCCGCATTCATTTTGACCTAAAATGCAAAACAAGGAAAACAGTTTGCACAAAAAAACTCTCACAGATGCAACGTAAGTAACTACTTTCCACCCAAAGAGCTAAAAGAGCGGACATCTCCAACACTCCATCAAAACCGTTGTTGTATATTGAACATGTGAAGTCAGAAACATCTTAACTTGATATATATATATATATATATATATATATATATATATATATATAACACATGGTTTATACTGCAAAGATTACCAAACAAGAAAATATATCAGAACATAACCTCTTTTTAGAAATTTGTCACATTCAAGTTTCAGCCTTCCCTACCACCGAATCACTGACATTATCTAACTAACACGGGTTTTATAAAAGTTGCCAACATTTTAGAAATTTAACATGCTAGAAACAATCCAGGAGTAAGCAAATGGACTCATAAGTCTTAAACCTTTTGCTAAGCTTTCACCTGAAATTACCATAATTATATTGTAGCCCAAATACTTGAAACACACACTCCCAACAAATCAAATGGCACTTTTAAAAACTTCTACACAAAGGGGTTTCCACGAATTATAAAACCACAATCAACCAAATTTCAGTTTTAATTGACAGAGGAATATGAAAAGCGGAAAACAAAAGGAAAAATAGCAAATCAAATGTGTCAAGTCAAACACAACAGTAAATTAGTTTTATTATACTACCATTATTATATAATCTAATCGGATTATAATCACATCAAACCTCAAAATTATCTTGAATCTGTTTCGACACTACCAATTAGGTGAATATAATGTAACAACATATAACTAGATTTTTGAATGTCATCCAGAATAATCCACAAACTCTAGTATTTAAAGTACCGTAGTTCGTATATCAATATGACGCGGCTGGTGGCGATCGGTATCGAGCAGGAGTGGACATTCCATGGAAATAATTTTTGGAATTGCATGTGGAGGATTTCGACGGCGGTGGTTGACGGATCGCCGTCGTGGGCTGTTAATGTACGGTTGGTCGTAATTTCTTAAGAAAGTTTACGTTAACGTATGGAAATTAAAATTATTAAATTCGGCCCTAGCAATAGCATATCTAAATCTGTAATAGGCCAGACCTCCGAATAAAGTGAAACTCAATTTCAATCTCTATTTATTAAGACAAAAACTTATGTGAAACATTTCTAAGGTACATCCGTGTTAGATTTGATCCGATCTGATCCATGATTCGATCCGGTTAATGGTGATCGTTGACTTTTTGATTTTTTTGATTTTTTTTCAAGAGTCGAGTTAGGGGAGCCGAAGGCTTTGGAGCGAGCTAAAAGACATGAATATTGCCACAATCATTATCTATAAATTAAAATGGAAGCCGAAGGCGGAGACAAAAAAAAAAAAAAAACTGAAATTTGAAAAAATCAACACTAAAATGTTGACCAGATCTGACCTGCCGTATCAGGTCGGGTCAGATCTTAAATCTAAATCTAGTTGTATGTACATACGTATGCACATGAGTGCAATTCATTTATTAATTATAAGTTTAACAGAATCACATAGATTGTTGTTTTGTTTGAGATATATTACTAGGGGTGGGAAAAATTACCGAAACTGCTGTATACCGCACTTATCGTACCGAAAAAATATCGAAAATACCGAAAAAATCGGTATACCGAATTTTTCGGTACGGTATGATACCGTACCAATAATTTTCGATACGATAACAATATGAATTTTCTTATACCGGCGATATACCGTACCGTACCGAAAACTCGGTATATACCGTAAAGTCGGTTTATACCGTAGATTCGGTACATACCGATATACCGAATTACCGTCCATATAATTTAATATATTAAATTAAGTATAATTATTATAATATTTAAATGATGCCCTAATACCCTAATACCTTATACCCGTAACCCATCACCCATTTATAACATTACTGAGTAGTAGTACTCAATACTCATCCAAGCGGCCACTTCATTTTTAACCCTAGATTTAATTCACATCTTGCCCCCAACCTTGTTCCCGTCGCCGACGACTCACCCTACCTCCTATCACTCATCAGTTGTCCATCATAGGCATGTCAATGGGTGGGTAATACCCGGACCGATCCGGAACCGTTGACTGCCCATTGCCTTACAAAGTTAAGGTTCCGGTTCCAGACCCGCTCAAACCCGGAACCGCACCAGTATGGACCCGGACCGACCCGCTCGCCTCGGTTCCGGTCCGACCCGACCCGATCTTTTTTTTTTTGCTTTCTTTCTCCAAAATAAATTTAATAGCTTAGGTAGATAATTAAATATTTTGTTAAAATATAGATAATTATTCAACCATCATGCTCTCAATCTATTTATTTATTTTTTAAAAATTTTCATGACAAGTGAGAACTATTATTTACACAAATGAATTTCTTCATTTAATTACAATTTACATTTGTTACACCTATAAATCAAATATTCGAAACTGCAAAATTAATTAATTATAAGCATCAATTGCAGCAAGATTTCATTTCAATTTTTTGATTATGATTCAATAATTATTACACCTTCTGCCAAGGCTCGATAAGTACACAGGGTTTATGAATTAATATTAATATAAGTACTTTTGTCAATTCTGAATGTTGCTTATGAATATATATGGCTGTTAGCATGGAAGATTTAAAAAATTAAATCCTTTCAAAAAAATCAAGTCTCTCTCTGAAAAACCCCAAAAAAAGATTTTCATTGTTATTTTTCTATTCAGTTACCTCATTTATTCAGCAAAAAAGTTATTTTTCAAAGAGAGAGAGAGAGATCAGAGAGAGGGGAGGAACTGCAAGACTGCAACTCTGCAAGTACCTGCACACAAGCAATTAGGCCAAGATTTGCGGGCGGCGGCGAACAACGGCGGGCCGCGGGCGGCGGCACGATCAACGGCAGGCAGCAGTGCCGATTTTTATTTGGGCTGGGAATTTAGGAATTGGGATAGAGGGTTTTGTGTTTCTGCAATTTGCAAGAATCCCGTAAATCATTCTTATTTCTTAATTTTGAATATTCGGTTGACCGGTTCTATCATTACCCATGGGTTTCGACCCGAACCGGACCCATTCTAATTATAAGTTAATGGTCCGGGTCCGGTCCGGGTCGTGTGAGTAATGGGCGGTTCTGGACCCGAAACCATAACATTTCTACCGGTTCTGGTCCGGGTAATACCCACCCATTGACATGCCTAGTCCATCATCAGTTGCTTCGTGGTGCACGCCGGCGCTGTCTTCCTTCCAAAGCGAAAAAATGATCAATCCCCCCCTCTGTTGAATCTGATTTTGAGCCTTCAGAGATAGATTTCTCCATGACTGAAATGAAGGCGTTCGAAGACTGGAAAAAGGGTTGTAGGGCTGGAACAGCAAGGTAAGCGACAGTAATCAATATTGTTGTCGGTGTAAATAAGTTATGGTATTTTTCTAATTTAAATTGTTTTATTTTAAATTTACAGGCCACCTCTCTTAAAATTGCCCAATAATCAATTGGTAGGTGCAGATTGGTTTGCCTCGCTGCAGAAACGAAAGGGTTGGCTTAGTGAAGAGATTAGTATTTTAATCTGTTATTATCTCATATTCAAATTAAACATTCATTCTGAATTATATGTAATCAAACCCCAGCATGTAGACGCGCTGCTCTGTTTGATGCTGTACAAATATAATCGTGACACTACTTCCGAAGCTAAGTTAAAAATGGATTGGACCATCATCGAACATTGGGCCACGGTAGGTTTAACTAAAAATGGAGCCCGTGATAATTTCTATGTGCATTTAGATGTGTATTCTAAAATCTGGGTTCACCATAACTGCAGGATGCACTTGGAAAAGTAGATTTTGCTCGTGCTCTGAGGCTGCTCTTGCCCTATGTCAATGAAAAGCGGCCGTATATTGATGGCATTGAATGGACGAGGGTAAATCGGGTGCTTGGGCTTGGCAACATAAACAAAGAGCATTGGGTCGCATACGAAATAAATTTTGACGAGCAGTGCATCACCGTGTATGATTCATTAATATGGTCATGGTAAAAGATATACCCCATTTTTAACTGGATGTGTACCCATATTCCGAGTATTTTTCGGCATACTGGTCTGTGGGAGAGGAAGAGCATGCGTGGTAAGTTGAAAGCTAAATGGGATCTGTATAGGGAAGATGACCCTCCACAACAAGATGGAACGGCAGATTGTGGTATAATTGCCCTCAAAGTTGTAGAGTGTTTAGCTTACGGTGTCTCACCCAAATTGATCCAGCCAAAGAGAGGTGGCCTCTTTCGGCATCGTTATTGCCAACAATTGCATGCATATGGTTGTGACCATCTCCCTTCAATTTAATTTTATTGTGCAAACAGGAAATGATGTCCCCAAATATGTTGAATTTGGCTTATTCGTGAATTTTAAGACAATCTTTTTTTTTTGGTAAATATGAATTTTAAGACGGTTAATTTCATAGAACTACATTTATTTCAAAACATGTTGAAAATTACAGGACATAGAAAGGAGAATTACAATTCGTCATCGTCGATCATTCCCTCATATGAATTTCTGGGAATGAGTCAATATCCCATGAAGGGGGTCGCGATCTGTCCAGTTTTAAGCACCTCTCCAAAATTAAGAAATGTATGCTTCGGCTAGAGGTTTCGTCTAAATAAGAAAGAAATGGATAGCGATATTTATTGAACTCCTAAATCTAGAAGATCATCCTTAATTATATCTTCACACCCATGATTCTTGCAATGATCAATCAAGTCATATAATAAGCGCATGCTCCGGTTTCCAAAACCCATTATACGGACGAAGTCAGGTCTACCCAATGATGCGTCGAAACTCAAATTATCATGCGAAATTCTACTCTTGGGTTCTTTGGTCCACCGACGGAGAATTAATTGTTCTGGTAGCATAATCACCCTACTGTAAGTATAAACTTTAAATATGTGCCGACAAATGACACCTTCGTTTTCCCACATATGACAACTACAAGTTGCGTGGTAAGTGTATCGGTTAAATTTCACTGTCCGGATCCTTTGAGATGCACCATGCGAGGTTATACTATACTCCAAAGTTGCCTCCGCCAAATCAGGTGGAAATTTGGTTATGTCAACGTCCAAAGAGTTAACTGTTTCGGTTTCGAAGAGTCTAAAGACAGAGCGCATGTAAATATGTGAAACATGGCTTAATAATCCCCCTGGGATGCCTCTATTAGCAGCCTCAGCTTCGCGCCACGCTTTCAGCATAATTTCATACTTTCGCACTAAATCATAAAGAGGAGTACTCGCTGAGCACAACTCTTTCAACACTTTATTTGTCGCCTCGCTCCTACTTGTTGAACAGGCTCCGGCTGTAAACTTGTCTTTAGTGAACAGTAAAGCCCAACGCTTTCGCAACTTATACATGTTCTTGAACCAATCCCGAGAAGTTGTTGGCTTATAATCGTTTATCATTGCACTCCATCTTTCTTCAAATTCTCCCTCCGTCTCGCAGTCTTTCATGCAGTAATGCCATTCCTTCTTAATCAACTTTCCAAAATGATTCTTAGTGTTCCGATTAATGTGCCACTGGCATAAACGGTGGCTGGCTTCATGGAATGTGTAATCCACGCCGTTCATCATCGCCTGGCATTGATCAGTGAAGATTACTTGTGGTTCTTTTCCATCCATAGACTCCAAAAACTTACCGAACAACCACTCAAAGGACTCCGTTGTCTCGTTGGATAAAAAACCAATTCTGAACATCACATTACTGCGATGATGATTAATTCCAGTGAATGGCACACAATACAAATTGTACTTGTTTGTTTTGTAATTGTAAGTGGTATCAACAAAGATCACATCACCAAAATATGAGTAATCAATTTTACAACGACCATCCCTGAAGAAGAAATTTACTATTCTCCCCTCTTCATTTGTATCTATGTTGGAATAGAAATTAGTTTCCTTGTTAGCCCTGTCAAGGAAAAATTTGACTAATGCATTAGCGTCACCATTTGGCTGCCTTTGTTCCTTATGCAATTTATCAAGGTAGTGATACGCATCTTTTCTTAAAAATCCAATATTCTTCTCACCTCCTGCCTCATTGGACATAAACCTGTGGGCTGGAGTCACGCCTATTCCAGCAGCATGAAGGGATAACAGTTACTCTCTCAATCCCAGGGATAACAGTTAAACACATGAACGACCAGTTAAGATATGAATAACACCCCCGTAGGATATATTGTTCCCATAGAATAGAGAGGAAACCATTTTTTATTCTCTAGGGTAACTAGAAGGACTTTAGCTTACTACAGTCTAAACATATAATTTATGATATATTATACACTAGTATACTATAGTGTAGAATCTTTTGTTGTCATTTTCACTCGGTATCATTACAGTTTCATTAATATCAAACCTTTCTTGGAGATTTTACAAGTCCTGCTACTAACTTCATAATTCGTTGTACGTGTAATAATTTAAAATGCTTAACTCAAGAATTATAAATTGTAATGTTGGATGTTGTAATTTTTATTTGATGTTGTTAGTGTTTTTGTGTTAGTATATTGTAAATTGTAAATTGTAATTTGTATGCAAATATTTTTTTATGTTTGAACTATAGGTGAAATTTTGGTTCGGCAGGATATATATTATTCGGTATACCAGGGCTCGTTTGGTAGGGGTGATTAGGGTGTATAATATGTCTATGACACCCTAATATCTTGTTTGGTATGAAGTATACGGCCCTTTATAAAGTTCGGGCCCGTATGAATAATACTTATTTTTGTTGTTATGTATACTACCTATGAGGTGGTATAAATAATACTGCAACTAATTATAGCAATAAATTACAATAAGTACTATGTGTTGCAGAGAATTTAATACATCATACCAAACGGAATATTAATTCTTTATTTTTATAAGACATCTCAGTCAAACATATCAGGCCTTATCCCATACTTTATACCAAACGAGCCCTGAAAGTTCGGTATACCGAATAGCGGTACGGTATACCGAACAAACGGTATGGTAACGGTATAATACGTAGTCGATACCGAATTTTCGGTATGCCGACTTTCGGTATACCCAGGCCCGGCCCTGAGGGCGGGCGGGCCGGGGCGACGGCCCTGGGCCCCAAAATTTTAGGGGCCCAATTTTTTTTAAATACATATATAAGATCTAAGTATAAGACATATTTAGTTGGGCAAAAATCAATGTAATGATGGTTATGCGAGTTGGTGAAGTTGTGTTTTCATTCTTCAAATGTACAAGGTTCAATTCCTAATAGATGCTTTTTAATATTGTTTTTTTTTAAGGTTATGGGCCCAATATAACATTATTTTTTTTGTAAGTTTCTTAAATATTTTCTTCTGGTTCTAAAGAATTTTTTTTTTTTGACATTAGGGGCCAATAGATTATGGCCTAATATAAAACTACTCCCTCTGTCCCATTCATAAAGGCCCATTTCCATTTTAGTTCGTCTCATTCATAACGTCAAAATTAGGGCCTTAATCATATAGTATTAGTTTCCTAATTATTTAACTAAACTAATACTAGATGATTAAGGCCCTAATTATTTCCTTATTTAGAAAGGAGATGTCATGAATGAGACGGACTAAAATAGAAATGGACCTTTATGAATGTGACGGAGGGAGAATAATATATTTTGTTATTCTATTATTTTTAGAAATAATTTTCACTAGGCTCACATAGTTTATTATTATTGTTATGTTTTTTATAAACTTCAACCTATTCACTAGACCTGTGTTTTTTATTATTTATTTTAAGCCTCTATCTAATCTCTTTAAGATTTTCATTTGAGTTTAAGTGCTCAATTTAAAACTATACTCTAGTTTGCTATCATATTGTTCTTCAAGACCTTCAACCATATTTTATTTTATATTTTTTTATTTTATCTTTGTTCTTTAAGACTTTCATTTGAGATTAGGAGCTCAAATAAAAATTAAACTAATATAGTTTGTTATTGTATTGTTCTTTAAGAATTTCAAACAATTCATTTAGACCCACATCTTTTTTTATTAATTTTAAAGGGGGTGACCATTTTTTTTAATTTATATATCATTATGATGTTACGGTTGATAAAATATTGATTTGATTTAGATACAACTATATAGATCGTTCTTTCAAATTTTAAATTTATTTTGCATATTTTTAGTATTGAAAAATAAAAAATGGCATGCAATGAAAATAAATAGAAAAGGCAAGCTTGTAATACAGATTGATAGACCCATAAAAAAAGAAGAGAAAAAATCTAATTCGTTTGAGAAAAAATCTAATTGATTTGCAAATTTTAAGCATTGAAAAAAATTATTTTAGAAAATCGTTAAATAAATGATACTATAAATAATTTTTTCAAGTAAAAAAATCTAAAAAAAAAGTCATTTTTTATTAAATTAAATTTATAGTTTAATTTTACATATGTGTCTTATTGCGTCTTTAAAATAATATTCAACCAATAGAGGGCCCATTATTAATCTTTTGCCCTAGGCCCATTTTTTGTCAGGACCGGCCCTGGGTATACCGGACGGAACGATATGGTTACGGTATAAAATTTTTCATACCGAAACTTTCGGTACGGTATACGATATGGCGGAAAATTTTCGGTATACCGTACCGAACCACCCCTATATACTACATCACAGTGCTATAAGAATAAAACATTATTTAAAAAGAAAATGAAGAATCATTTTGTGGACTTGGGCCAATTTATATATCCACCTTTACGTAGGAATCCGAATTGAATTCTACACGGCCCAGCTCACTTTTCAGCGTTGCATTGCATCCCACACCAAGAATATAAACCATATATATAAGATTTTTATTAGAAAAGGTACAGTGGCGTTCCTTCGGAAACATCCGATAAAATTGGAACGCTACAGAGAAAATTAGTAGGGCAAATTCAATTTAAATTTCCAAACTTTTTTTAAATTTTGGTTTATTTCCTCATTTTCTAAATTTTGCATCAAAATTCACGACCTTTCAATTTTTCTGATTTTTCTCTCAAAATAAATTCTTGTTTATTTCCTCACTTTCTAAATTTTGCATCAGAATTCACGACCTTTCAATTTTTCTCTTACTTTCTAAATTTAGCATCAAAATTCACGACCTTTCAATTTTTCTGATTTTTCTCCCAAAACCAATTTAGGAGAAAAATCGAAGATGACATATCCAATTAAAACCGACGTGACATTCAAAAATTCGAAACGACGTCGTTTTGATTTTGAAAATTAAAAATAAAACAAATTAAATTACACCTCATCATCCCTTCCGGCCTTCCCCCCTCCGTAATCTCTCTCTTTCCATAACACATCACCATCATCGCCTGCAACACCACCCTACACACAAACTCCTATCCACCTTATCCAAAATCCCCGATCCCACCCTAACCCACACCGAATCCGAATCCATCGGTGAAGAACGCATCATCGAATAAATCTCCGCCGCCCTCGACGGCCGCGATAACAACCTCAGGGAAACCCGCTGCATATCGACGTGCGCCTCAACGACGTTGCCGCTGCCGCTGCTCGCGCACTTGTTGCCACCGGGGCCAACATATCGATTCAGAACGCCGCCGGCTGGAATCCACTTTAGGAAGCGCTCCTCCGCAGCCCGGAAAAATCTCGTTTCATTTCAAGAGTTCCATCATACCATTAGTCGGAAAAATCTCTCTCACTTGCATTTATTTGCTCCACAATTGGAGTTTTTCGGAAATAGGAGGACGAGGGAGAAGAAGACTGCCAAGCAGAACCAAATTTGACCAAGAGAGAGCATGATTGTGCGGCAGCAGTGATGGGGCTGTGTTAGAGCACTTGGGATCCTCTGTCCCCATTTTGGTGTCCCACTCCATGTCCCACAATTATTTTTCTTAAGTATTTATTCATTTTTTTTCTTCAATTTTAATTGTTTATGTTTTAGTTTAATTTTATGATTATTGACTAGGGTTCATCCATCCGATTAGGGTTTATAATTATTTTTTTATATTTAATTTGCTGTTTTTGAATTAATAATTCATTATTATGATTGCTTTTTCCAAAACTATGGTATATAATTTTTTTAAAATTTGATTTTTAGTTATATATGTCAATAATGATTCATTATACAATACTAAAATTTTATTTTATTACAAACACTATTAAAAAAATAAAATTATGAGTGGGACACGGATGATGGGACATAGTTGTGGGACAGAGGATCCTATCCGGTGTTAGAGATAGAGAGAGATTAGAGAGATAGAGGGAGAAAAGGGAAGGGGATGATGATGTGTTATTAATTATTGATATGTAATTTAATTTGATTTTTTTAAAAAAATTAGTCAAAATGACATCGTTTTGAATGCCACATCGGTTTTAATTGGACATGTCATCTTCAATTTTTTCCCTAAATTGATTTTGGGAGAAAAATCAGAAAAATTAAAAGGTCATGAATTTTGATGCAAAGTTTAGAAGGTGAGTAAATAAACCAAAATTTGAAATAAGGTAGGGAATTTAAATACAATTTGCCCAAATTAGTATGGTGCCCGCGCAAGGATGACACATATAAATCGAGAAATGGTTCAAAATTTTTTTTATTCCATTTTGCACTATACACAAATTCTTTTTTATTCCATTTTGCACTGTACATATATTTTATTATTAACCAACATTAAGTATAAAATTGTAATTATTCCTAAAAAAAGGATAAAATTGTAATTGTAATAAAGTTAATTAATTTGATTCAAAATTTGATTATTTATTGAAAATAATTCACTCTAGTATATAATCATAGTAAATTATAATTGGACGAATACATTATAATCTTTATATTTGCATCACTTTTTAAATCTATTTTTTCAAAAAAAATAAATAAATACTAGAATTGGTACTCAAACTAGATTGCATCATAATTTTTTTGTTATGTTACACGAAAAAAAATAACTTTGACATTTAGTATCTATTTTTAAAGTTGTCAAATGTTATAATAACGGTTAAACTTGTAAATGAGCCTCCGTCAGAAAAAAAAAAAAAATATATATATATATATATATATATATTATTGTAAATGAGACAAGTTACTTGTGAGCTAACTGAATATCAATCGACTCCATAAAAGTTCTATGTAGTGTAGCTTATTATCTAGAAGAATTAAATTTTAACTTGATATTCTAAAACTACTTAGCTCGTTTAACTCGTGACCAAACTCATTAGTTAGCTTGAAAATTTCAATAATTAAATTTGATACACACACCTATGTCAATATAAAATAGTTTTCCATATTAGAATTATTTGTCTGTAGGTCGATATATATTTAATCTTGATATAATTCCAATAAAGTCTCATAGAAAAAGGAAGACGCCATCGAAGGTCAACAGATATAAGCATAACTACGCAAGGATATTTCTTTTTTTTTTTACAGGTGCAGCAGGTAAAGTTTTGGGTGGTAATAAAATAATGAGGCAAAATTTGGGATAACCAATATAGATAGTGGAAATTAATAGTTGGCCACCAACTTTATTTGTAGAAATTCTGGCCAACTTTTGGAAATTTGGACCAATTTGCCCTTAGAACCACATAGCCCTTAGAAATTCTGGCCAACGTTTGTCATTTCATTTTTCATTTTTCAAATTTCAGATTCTCTATTTCTGCAAAATATTCTCTCTCTAGAAATCCTATTTTTCTCCATTTCTCCGTCACCGCCGTCGTACTCTAGAATGCAACATTCGTACCAGGTGTGCCAAAGCATACCTCGCCTAGACTTGGAACACCTGGTACGAATACACCATTCGCACCAGGTGTGCCAAGGCATACCTCGCCTAGATTTGGAACACCTGGTACGAATACACCATTCATACCAGGTGTTCCAAGTCTAGGCGCGGTATGCCTTGGCACACCTGGTACGAATATGTTGCATTCGTACTAGGTGTGTTAAGTCGCGACGCGCAGTGACGTGAAAAATGCAGAAAGAACACATATGCACGAAGAGGACATCAAGATCTGGAAAATACGACAAGAACATGACAGACTGGATCTAGAAAACTCAATTAAAATTAATACACTAAATTCAAAACTGATATCTTAGATTAAAAACCATCAACCTACAATACAACCATCAAATAAGCCAAATTCCAAAATACAATATACATTATTACGATCAAAACTATATTACAACCATAAAACCAACAACCTACAATACACCATCAAAGAACAAATTTTCAGATGACAGAAGCTGTAGATCTGAATTCCAAAATGACAGAAAGCTGTAGATCTGAAAGGGTGAGACGAAGCAGATCCGAAAGTTGTAGACGACGCCACTTTGTAAGGAAGACAACGACGGAAGATGCAGACGGCGCCGGAAGTTGTAGACGGCTCGACGGAAGAGAGAAGAATGATGGAGATGAAAGAGAAAATTTTTGAATCTGAAAATGAATTCTGAAACAGAATTCCGTCTGTAGCATATTTGTCAAAATTATTAGGGGTAATTTTGTCCAAAATCCTCAAAGTTGGCCAGAATTTCTACAAAAAAAGTTGGTGGCCAACTATTAATTTTCACTAACTATATTGACTAGTCAACATGATTACCACTAAAATAATTATATATATTAAACTGTTGACCTAATCAATGCAGATTTACCTTGAATTTATTATGAAAAAAACAGTCTACAGTAATATGGAAATTATCTATATTTGCAAATTCGGGTGCTTATGATTTTCGGATTTTTCCACTTATAATTCTTACCGTCTAAAGTCATAAAACGTATATCGAAAGATAAAGTACACAGTTTCTGTAACAATCACAAATTTTAAAATCTCGCATTATCTATAAGAACTAAAAGTACAAATGAAGTCCCATTTATTGTATATTACAAGATGGGTCAACAAGCTAAAGAATTTTCCACTCCAATCCACATATATATTTTTATTTGTATCAAATCCCAAAAATAAATCTTGATCTTAAATAAAAAAATCGCCTATATATATATATATACTTCACATTCCAATGGTAAATGTAGCTATATGTATCAGTCTTCCTCTTGATTTTCATGGTTTCTAGCACCCATAACTTGGCCTCTTTGCTTGAATTTCCGGTGACGGCGTTCGAACTTCGGCCGTCCAGTCTCCTTAAATTGTTGCCTCATCACCGGATCAATGACACATTCCGGTGGTGGCACCGGGTACCGTACCGTGTCGTAACAATAGGAATAGTACACATATTTGGACCTAAACTTTTTCATGGCCAACTTTTGTTTTTGTGATATGGTTGCAAAATCAGCACTAACTAGTTGATCATCTCTTTCGGCACATCTGGTGGCCACGACCTCCTCCAATGGATCTGTGGCGCATCCATGGAGGATGAGGTCGGTGAATTTCGCCACGAAAGGGGCATATTTGTAATTTGCTCTGTATTTGCCACCCGAAGTAGCCCAATCTGAGGCATCCCATATAGTAGCATATAATCCCATAGGCTTGGATGGGAAATCAGCCCCCATTGCCTCATTTCTTACTATCTCCCGAATTGGAACATCATCAATGTAAAATCTGCAAGAATTGAGAAAAATCAACGAATTTATTAAATGAGAGCCTCAAATCTATATATTGATAAGTATAATTTGACTTTTCTACTAATTTCAAATTCATTAAGCGTGCGTTCAAACAAATTATTTATATACCTATAGACAGGCTATATAGCGTGTATGATCCTATATGTATACAAGATGTAATTATTTTAATTAATTCCCCTAAAAATATATATATGTCGTATTAATGAAAATGTAAGATAAATTTAGTAAGAATATTATCTCAAGTACGTCTATAGGTGCCTTTGCCTAAAACTCAAAGTCCAAAACGGACATTTGATTAATTATACCTTTAATTATAGTCGTAACTTTCATCAATTAGGTTAAGCAGGAAAGCATAGGAACGGTCCATCATAATTATGACGTTTAACCAGCTAATTGTGCTAAGCTTGACAAGGACAACTTCATCCTTTATATTCACAAGATTATTCCTAACCATATATATAACTATAATTAACCAAAATACTTTTGTTTTCTTTTCTAAATTTTATAAAAATTCAACTTTTTATAACTTGCCAATTAGATCTTGTGATCTTGCATGTGACTCATTCTCCTTATTTTTTTTTCATACACGTGAACTTTGAAAAGTATGGATACTATCATACTATATATATATACACACTAAATTATACACAAAATCCTTCGTCCATTATTATATATATGCTTCGCAATTTATATCATTAATAATAATAATATATTTATATATTATATGTCCGTTAATAATGAAAGACAACAAGAGCGGAGTTTGAAATAAAAGCTATGGGCCGCCCAAATTTTTAAATGTTATGCTAATAATAATGAATAAAGTTTCTCATGTCAAAAAAAAAAAAAAAATGAATAAAGTTTCTAGATAAAGCGCGCTTATATTGTTGATGAAGCAACGTATTTGAAAAAGTCAAATTTCATTCACGGCCGCAATTGACATTTGAAAAAAAATGAAAAAGGGTAGCAGCCAAAAATTGAAAAGAAAGAAAGAGATAATTAAATTGAATAAAGAAAATAATATTAACAATAATAATAATAAATATACTTACATAATATTTTTGGTGGTCCATAGAATGCTGTATCTATGAAACTCTCTGGAAGGGTCAAACCAGAGGTAATATCTCTCTTCTCTCCCTCTGTTTGTGCTTCCATTCCCATACATATTTGTCTGAAATCGCCATGCTTTCCCTCTTATATTCCCCAAGAACTCGAAATCCAATTCGTCGTGCGTCTTCCGAAATAAATCCCCATTTGTAGTCTGTCATAATATATATAATATTAATTAATATATGGGATATATAATATTCATAAATTAATCAGAGTGTATGATCATACGAAAATTAAATATGAATTATTAATATAATGGTTAATTTAAGTATGGGATTACGTACGTAAAACGCGACGACGATGCCAGCGGTGTAGTCCGATGGCAGCTTGATTTTAGCACTGAAGAAGCCATGGTTGTAGAGGTCGGATGATCTGAAGCCGGAGCCTGTATATATGCAAATATATAATTAGGATGATGGGACTATATATCCATATGATCAACATATATGTTGATCATATGGTTTTATCATTATCATCAACATCGTATTGGATGGTGATGATGATGGGGTGTGTGTAGACATGCCTGTGTATTGGTTGAGATGGAGTTGAACGGATTGATCGTCGTGGGAGCGGATGATGTTGGGATCGCCAAAAAGAGGGGTGAAGCCTTTGGTGAATGGAATGGTGGATATGTTGAAGGCTGCAGCATGGGATACTACACTTAATAATACATGGAGAAGAAGAAACACAGGTATACACTTTCTGAGCTTATCCATATTACTTTACTGATATAACTCTTTTGTTTTCTGTAGATGCTGTCTGATTAGTGCGTGTATATATATGTGTAGTTTGTGAGTGTTTTGTGTGCTATATATATGTGTGAGAGAGAGAGAGAGGCTGAGCTGGTTTGATGATCGATTATTTAATCAGTGGACACAACAAAAAGTCGAGTTACAATCGAGGGCATTTTTGGAAACGGAAAGACTGTGTGAATGACTCGTTCGATTATTCACTGCTCAGATTCTTCTACCTTGATTTTTAATAATCCATGTACATTTTAATATATATTGAGATTTCTTTAGTGGTAATTACTTATATAACATTATATTTTAATTTGTATTCATTAATTGGAATGGATTATCTATCTTTTTTTTTTTCTTGATTAACGAACAACATCCTTTCTTCCAAAATAACGAACAATATCTTCTATTCAAAATTAATACTTTATGACATAATCTCATGGTAGATATAAGTGAAGAAAATTATTTTGATACAGAGGGTCTCGTTTATAGTGATTTTATAATATATGTCGACGAAACAATACAATGATATTAGTTTCGTCTCTAGAAACTCATTAGATTAATTGATTGATGAGGATCATTGTTTCTACTTCTAGCCATTTCCGCGTGCAATATCTCTTATGACCAAAAGAATAAAATATCAAGCTGAAACACAATGTAAATTATGTTCCATAATTACAGTCGAAAATCACTAAATTAAATAAATTAAACATCTCTTCAAATATTGATCTCAAAAAACAAAAAATGATCTCCTCAAATATTTTGCCCCATTTGAAGGTCATATTAATTGAAAGTTATTAAAGATTTATTTCAAACAAGAGGACATTAAATAGTTAGCTAGAAATTAGCAAGTCACTCTTGCGTACAGTACAAAAAGTCAAGAAACGGAAAAGCAATTACTTGTCCAAGAAAGATTTATTAAGACAACAATTAATAGCAGTTGGAGAAAGAAAAACCTTCTTTCTCCACATAATAATCATATCGAAGGACCAAATAGCCCCCTTTTAATTAATTGAAGCAGTGATGGGTTAGGCCATCTAAATCAATATTAATATATATTTATTTCAAATTAATTGATTGCTAGTCTGACTGTTAACTGCACTGATTAAACAATGTTCTTAAACTCAATTGAAGTTCTATCATATATGGCTCTGACTTTTATAAGAAATTATCCTATGTAGGAGAAAACAAGCTGTCCACGTGGCTAAATATTATCAGTTCATGCAACTTGTTAAGTTTAATTTGAGGTTTATGTTCCAAAAGATATAATCATACAGTATTAAATAATATAATTAATCCCTTTTGACCAGAAATTGCTCAACCTAGATAGCGAACCCCCCTATAGTAAACTGTGTATAATGGATCTGTCACATAATTTTTAACTAATAAGAAAATTGCTTGTCACATAAATATTTAATTAACTATGAAATAGATTATTAACTTACTTGCTCAAGACAGTTGTCACGCGGAGTTGCCATAATATTGATGTTCTGTACCTATTCGACTTCAAAAATCTATAAATATGTGTTACTTATATGATGAGACAAATGATATATAGCTTGCACAATCGTGAGTATGCAATTTAATTAATTTGGAAACTGGATAATTATGAGCTCATATATATTGATAGCATCGTTTCATTGAAAAACTCTTTTTACCATTTCTTGGCAAGCATATTGTATTTTGCTGTGAATAAATTAAACTATATCTAACAAAAGTCAAGGTAAGGATATGTCATGATATTAAAATTGGGGGGAGGTGAATGGGAATTGAACCCTATCTCTCACCTCATGAGTTTTTTCGTATTATATTCTGGAATTGGACGTTAATTTTAGTTGTTACTTTTTTTTCCAATACACGTGTATTAGAAATATCTTTTTTAATTTCTACACCTTTTAAATACACATGATTCCAATTCAAGCAAAAATACACATGATTAATAATAATAATAATAATAATAATAATAATAATAATAATAATAATAATAATTGCACTAGTTTGGGTTGTCAAGTTATAGACTTATAGTTTGTACTAGTTTATATGTGTATATTAATTTGTACTAATTTGATTAGTATAGTAAATGTGATTTACATAGAATTATTTGTAATATTATCGAATTATGATCAGAAATGTATCTTGTATCTAAAAAAAAGAGTAGTTAGAATTTCCTTATTAAACGCATAGAACTAATTGTTTGAAATTATGGATCATCCATATCTTTTATTTGCATTTATGTTCAAGTATTGCGAAATTATTAGTACTACATACCGTATGAAAGTATGACTATATTTTAATTAAATAATAATATGGATTAAAATTTCCTCAAATTAATTAATTCTTGAAAGGGACAACCTCCCTCTTGAGTCTTGACTCTTGATTTGTGAATTGTGATACATGTAAACCCAGTCCACACCAAAGTCGGGAGAATCTTGTATGTGACAGTTCCATAATATAATTTATCATTGGATAGGAGTTTGAATTCAAATATTTAACTTTCTTACCCAAATTTCTATGCAAAATTAATGTTCATAAGCAAACTTGATATGTAGCTTAAATAGAAAAAGACAGCTTCTGATTACCTGTTTGGTTGTTTGTAATAAATAGACTTAAACAAAAAACTGAGATGTTTAGGTTTGTTGCACCAACTTAACTACTGAGCCATAGATTAAATCCTCATCAAGATACGAAAAACGATTCAAACAATGATTGGCTTCTTTATTTACCCATTTTAATCATTTGGTTAAAGATTATTAATTAGTCGAAGGAAAGATGGGGGGCCAGACCATTTAGAGAAAGTAATTTTATAATAATAATTATCCCAAACGTTACACAGAAGTAACTATTTTTTTAGTGGGTGAATATTTCGTAATTTTATAAATAATTGGTTGTGTAGTTGTATTTGTCTGGAAATATATATATGGGCCAACCCTAGTTGAGGAATCTGCTAGTTGGCCGGTCACTTTCTCCGCCGTTTTAAGCTAATTTTTAGTTTTTGAAGCTTTTTAATTGGGAATACATATCAACAATTGGGGCCTACTTTAGAAGGAATACAAGAATGCCACCCAATGTCATTCTTTGCTTGGGTTTGTGTATCCACAAAAAAATTTGAGAAAAAATTAAGGAATTTTGGTACTTCACGGCATACAGATGCCTGGTTAATTACAAGAGATATTGCACTATAATCTTATTTCATATATATATATATAGGGAGTGGATCTGGTAAGAACACATCTTATATGAGAACGTAAGAACAATTCATTTTTATTACATCGGAGATTGCATAAAATGCAGAAACTAAATGCATAAATATTTTAATGCATAAAATACAATAACTTAATGCATTAGCATTTAAATGTATAAATTAGAGTAATTAAATGCACGGTTAAATCTGGACCGTAGGTCAACAAGGATCAAGGGTCCAGATTTGTTATTATTTCTTATCTAAGAACGTGTTCTTATTTGATCCGCGCTATATATATATATATATATATATATATATATATATATATATATAATATGTTACATGTCTAACAAACCACCAATTAATACATGATGATAAGTCATCATTGATTTCTTAATAATAATCATTCAAATTGTTTTTACAACCATTACTATGTTTAAGAAATTTTTTTACAAAACTAAAGTTATGAGCACCTAAAAACACTCATTTTGAACAATTTGTTATAATTCCATATAATTGTGCAAGTAACTTGTATATATATATATATATATGACGTTTACTTTGCATGATAGGATAGATTGATAAAACATATGATTGATTATATGAAAATGATCAAACAAGCTCAAAAATAATCAATCCATCAAAGCAAACGGTAGATTGACATATACTATTTTTATCTATTTATCATATAACTCAAAGTAAACGCCCTCAGCCCTCTAATAGAAAACCAAGATTTCTGTCAAAATTGTCATTTTTTTTTCTTTTCATTTTTTCAATTAAGTCAACATTCGATATATAACTAGAAGGATTACTCATAGATCATAATCATATATTTGAAGTTTTGAACTGTACTTTGCTTAGTGGAGAAGAGTTGGTGAAGGGCACTGGGGAAGTGGGACCCATTTATCAAATATGGTCACGCAATGTATGATGTACCTGTTCAATTTCAGTGTTCATGTTAAGAAACAATTATACTCTTCCTATTTAATTTAATTTAAACCGATGCATTATTTTAGGTCTTGTTTTAAGACGTAATTGCGAGCAGTAAATAAATAGAAATTGGTTCTGCTCGGCCCAATCAGAAAATGGTCAGCTAAAGTAGTGGGCCCTACAAAATCAAACCGCGCCTCATAAAGAACAGAGCAGTTGGTCTGTTTCATGTTATGTTTAATTAATTAAATTTTTTTTTAATGTGCATGATGATAATGGACTCTATGTCTATGGGGATAAGAATGCATACGTAACGGTAATGTATGTATATGCACATGCGATGAGGATGAGACCATGGGGCCAATATAACCTGCTCTGTACCATACACAACCCAAACCAAACAAAATTGTTGGTATTATTCAAAGAGTTCATTGCGATTAATTAATACTATATATATATATATATAGGATTTGGTTCATATAAAAATTACTCCTCGTGTAAAAACTACAAACTAATCTTAACCGTTGATCATGGTACATATATGATCTATGGTTGTTAATAATCAAAGCAAGAAAATAGTATGTACAAAGCATGATTTTATATAAGCATAATTTTTTTATACAAAAAGCATGAATCGAGAATAGTAGTATTAAGCATCATTGTATATATTAAAAAATATGATTATATATTGAAAAAAGCATGGTTTGCAGTTTGTACGGGAGGACCAGTTTTTATATTAACTCATCCCTATATATGTATAGTATTTGTATACGTATGGGTTTTGAGCAACTTGTAATAATAATAAAATGTTTTAACATTTATAATTTGTGTAGGAACTTTGCCTGTATCATAAATGAATATTTACAGATTGATGTATTTCAAGTCTGGCCGGCGAAGGTATTATCAGTATAAATAGGACTATAGATTAATTGACCGAGGTAGAAACAACAAGGATGTATTTTGATGGCAAATCTTTGATATGAGTATTGATTTATAAAACTTTAATTTGTAATTAGAATTATGAAAATTAAAAAATAAAAATAAAATAGTGATTATTCAAAACTTACGTATTTATCTTAGAACTAACCATTTTCAAATAAAATTTGAGAATCTTAATTTAGTACTGCGCAGTCAAAGTTATACTTTTTTTTTTAACTTGGGAAAGGGAGCGGTGGAAATTGAACCCCTAGACCTTTATATACACATACAAGATCTATTACCGCTTAGGGAGTCAAAGTTATACGTTGAAAGCTTAAATGCGGTATCTACAAGAGGATATATATTCAGACCAACTTAACAAAGGTTTTGTTAAATCAAATGGATAATATACACTTGTGTAATCTTATAAAATGACTTAATGACCGTTTTTGCCAAACTTCAATTAATACATTATTCGACCCTCGTAAAACTGATTATGTGACACGTTTACGCCGTTAGCAATTCTTTGCGCTATAAAGTCTAGTCCGTAATCATAGATGACATACAGATGCCAATATGGCTTTTAAATTGGTCAATACTAGTATTGCACCCGTGCGATATACGGGGTAAGCTGAATTTTGTTATTTTTTGTAAAATTATATAAGTAAGAAAGTATAAGATACATATCAATCAATATAAATTAAAGTTTCATACAAAATTCATACATCTATAAATTCTGAAACATTTCCTTGTAAACAACTTTCGTTGTACATGCACTACTGTCATTATTTTTGTCGCATATTAGGATCTTCAAACTACCTCGACTCCTTTCACTCAAGAATACGATCTATAGTTGTTCATAGTAGAATACGCATATCAGGATCTTCAAATTACCTCGATTCCTTACACTCAAGAATACGATCTATAGTTGTCCAGAGTAGAATATTGGTTTCTTAAGGATGAGAGTTCCACCTGTAATAGAGGTTGTCCTTGACTTTTGTTGGTTGTCATGACATACGAAATAATTAGAGGAAATTGTCTTCGTTCAAACTTAAATGGAAGACGTGAATGGTGTAAGTGACATTCTCGGAATTAACACCTTGTATCCAAAATTACTTTTGCACAGTCTAGTGACATAATTTCTTGGTTTACACCTTGGTTAATATCTTGACCTCCGGAACATAATTTTCGAGTCTAGTGACAACCAAACACATGCGATTATTACACAGTCTAAGAGAATGATAAATGATATTTAATAACATAACTGATGTGCCAATTTTCAAATTCAACTTGTGATTAGGCATTCCTGAAGACTTCGTGATGGTCCCGGAACGAGGTCTTCGGTGTAGAGGGGGGGTGAATATACCGAAGATGAATTTTTGAAATCTTTTGCAGATTAAAACTGAGTTGAGTGGGAGCTCAGTTATGCATCCTGCTGACTTCTAAGGAAGATGGTCAGTTGGACTGATAACTCAGCTGGCGGTGCGGAATGTGGTGGTTTGAAAAACTTAGCTCATTCCATTTACAAGAGTTCAGAAAAACTTAGTTTAAGTTTTCAGTTAAGCAGTTTTGAAAATAATGCAGCTGGCTGGGTCACACAGTCAGATAACTTTTAAGCTTGAAAACTCGTGTTGTGCTGATGCAGTTAGTTCTTTAAAGATATAAAATGCAGAGAATAAAGAAAGCAATAAAGAACTCGGAATTTTAACGTGGTTTTGAGAAACTACTCCTACGTCCACGACCAGATTTAACTGGTAATTCACTACCACTTGGTTTCCAAGTACCAAGCAACTTCACAACTCTAACCTGAGCTGTGTTCTAACAGTTTCCGGGCACTGTAGAAGCTTGAACCTTTTCAGTTTACAGGTACTGAAAACAACCTTACACACTTGAATTTCGCGCTTCAAGCAGGCGTAACCTTAACCTAACCTTTTCTGGGTAAAGAAGGGTTGGGGTTTGGGTTTCCAACTTTGAACGAGTTCTTACAATGAAGAACATTTGAGAGATGAACTCGTTCAAAACTAGGTTTTGGATTTACTGTGATTTCTGCCTAGGGATCAGACGAAAAACTTAAGCAGTTTCTGGAAATGAAACACTTGAGATTAAGTGTTCTTTTAAGAGTTGGAAAACTGCTTGAGAGCTTTTTTTTAATGCTTGAGAGATTCAGAGAAGTTGAAAGCTTGTAGAGAGTTTTTCGTATTTGATTCTGATGTTGAAGACTGGTATGTATAAGTAGAGATTCAAAACTAGTCGTTGGAAGAGCCATTTGAATCTCACCTACTCTCTAATCTGTCGATCTGCCATTGAGCGTATCTTCACCTGTCTTCATCATTGTGTCAAATCCTAGGTTCGCCTTTCTAGGATGTTGAGATGTCGATCCCTCATTGGTCGAGGTATATTGACTGCTTCTGACAACGGGATCTCTACCTTTGGAGCTGGTTTTTGAATTTAGAGCTGGATTGGGTAAACTGACTTGAAGTGATGTCTTCAGAGTTAGTTCGCTTTTGTCTGCTCAGTTGAATCTTATAGTTGAATCTCCTAGACTTGAGTCAGCTCGATTTACTCTGCTCCGTTGGATCTTCTTGGCTGGATCCAATCCTCTTTACTTGGAAGAGACATATTGACTCAGCTCAGTCTTGAACTCTTTTCAGCTGAAAAACCTTTCAGCTAACTTTGGGTCTAGCTGATCACTCAACTGGGTCTTCTGCTGTCTTCAGCTTCCCTACCTGTAAAGTTAGAAAATCTAAAGGTTAAATAGGCGAGCTGGAAAACATAACTTAGGTTTGCACACTCATCTACTAGGTTGGAGAACAGTTGGGTTTTGGTATCATATCAAAACTTAGAATTTTCCCAATAATTTTCCCATTTTTTATGATACCAAAACCTAACTGAGAAAAAAACAATCTACTTCCCCCTTAAAGAGAAAGTGGGATTAAAAAAAATGAAAGTAAATTCAGCAGAAATTCAAATTCAGAGTTCAGAGCCTGGACAAAGAGTTATTGTCATCAAGGTGAGCTTGAGAGCAAAAGCATTTCAGTTTTATTAATCTTCAAAGATGATTACATGAATTACAAGATTAACAAACTGAAATATGACAAAAACGATTAATCCCAGTTGGTTGGGTCTTCATTTCTGCTGTTGTTGCTGATTTTTCTTTCTATCTTCTTCCAGTTGCTCATCCGTTCTCAAATTGTACCGGTTGAAGATCATCTGCTTCAGCTTCCTGTATTCTTCTTCATTGTTTACCTTGGAATTTTTTCTCCTGATCGCCCATTTATTTACTTCTGCGATAATTTGTGATTTGTCAGTGAGATTAGTTCCAGGTATCAGTGGAGACTGGAGATGATACAGCTGGGGAGCAGAGAACTGGATCTTCGCGATCCTTGCAGCATTGAAGAATGCTTTAGCCGTCATCCTGTCTTGAAGAAAGAGCTCATTGAGATACATCTTAAAAGCAACATCTGGTGGCGTATTTGGATAAGCTCCCATATAGTAGTAGTCTTCAATGAACTCAAATTTTGTAAGTTCCCAGTCATCATTTAACTCTTCTGGGATCCATTCACCTACTCTTCTCCAGTTCATTGGTATCTGAGACTTTTTCTTCGCTGCTCTGATGTTTGTTCTTTTCTTCTTCTGCTTCTTTTCTTCTGCATTGAGCAAGCTTTCCTTCTTCTTTTGCTGCTCTTTGAAGCTTTTCATATCTTGCTTTTGTTGATTCACAAAGTTGCAGAGCCATTAAGTATCATTGATTTCTTTTGGCGTGGCTCCGCTAGCTTTGGCAAGTGGGATGATCATTTTGCTCTATTATCCTCTCCTTCCAGCTGGTTCTTCTGCGTCCAGCTCAGCAACAATTTCATCAATCTCAGACTGCAACACTTGGATTTCTTCTTCAGCTACAGCTTTGCCTTTGCCATTTCTTGATGTTTTTCTCTTGTCATTACCTTCCCCCTTTTTGGCATTATCAATAAAGGTGGAGAAGAGGTTGACTACTGTCTCATTCAGCTGGGCTAGGGCTTTGTCAACATCAGCAATCTTGGTTGTGTTGTCTGCTGTGACGAGGTTGAGCTGTGTTGTGTTGTTGCTTCCAGCTTTGAACTGAGTGTCCAGCTCTTTGTAGAGATTGAACAACTGGTGAATGTCGGTTCTGTTGGAGAGCGTTTGCTGTTGGAGAGCTTCCAGCTGGCTGGATAAGTCGGTGACGCTCTTTTCTAGTGGAGCTTGGAGTCTTGAAATGATCTCAGGGACTCTCTTCTCTAGATGATTTGTCTGATCAATGCGTTGAGAAACGAGTTATTGCTTGAGATCTTGACTGGTGCTTTCCTGTAGATTCTTGGCAAATTTGTGAACTTCATCAATGGACTGTCCATGATAATGGACTTGCCATTTTACAACTGTGATACGTAGAAAAGTGTCAACATTTTATTTGAGTCGATCCTGGAATAGGATTTCCTCAACTTGTTTGGTGATTTCATCCTTCATTGCATCTGAAAGTATGGCATCAGGATCCGTCTAGGTCCCGGATTTGACTTGGTTGGGTTTTACTATCTCGATCTCGACCAGTGAGCGAGTGTCATCAGCAAATGGACTTTGTGGGGCAGCTTCAGTAGGCTCAACTGTTACATTAGTTGGCTCTTCTTCAATCATCATTGTCTCAGCTGTGTCGGCAGGGACAACTTCCTTGGCTATCTCAACTGGAACAATCCAGCTGAGAGTATGGAGGTAAGAGTTGGCTCTTGAGATTACCTGCTCAGAAGGGGGCACTTCATCCTGCTTGGCCTTCTGGATGAGGATTTGGATCAGCTCGTCTTGATGCACAAAAGCATCCTAAAGACTTCCAAACCCGAAGATCTCCTGCAGAGCTGAACTTCGGCTTTGAGCTTATTGAAGGAGTAGAACTCCACAATTTCCTTATTTGCGTACCAAGTAGTCATTTTGGTAGCAAGGTAAAATTTAAAGTTGCTGACGGCGACTAATGCGGCGGGGAGCAAAGCAAGAGAGGGGTATTGTTGCAGTGCACTCTTTACACCTTGAAGCCTGAGGTCATCGAACCTCATAATTGTGGTAGCACGTGCAACGGCTCTGGTACTGAGGATTTCAATTTTCTCAGAAGAAGTAGGGCTGAAAGGTTCAGCTTGGTTTTCAATTTCCTCTTTGGGTGAGCTGGGTCCTGAGTTTTGGGTGTGAGGGAGTTGGGCGGTTTCAGGTACTAAATAAGTATGTGGAGAATCTGGGCGAGGTACCTGAGGATGAAGAGGAAGGAGAATAGAGTGTTGTTGAGGAGGAAAGAGAAGAGAGTGTTGTTGAGGGGTTCCAGCTGATGTAGGATCAGCTGGAGCGGGTTGTGATGATACTTGAAGAATTTGACGAAGAGAAATAGCACCCTCTGGGTCAGGGTGGGGGACCACTACTTGTGGTTCTACAGCTTCTCGTGATACAGTCACGAGCTCCCTTCCATTGTCTGAGCTGGGGGAGGATCCCTGAGCTGGCTCATCAGCGACTGATCTCCACTCAGTTTTCTTCTTTTGGACTGGGGAGGCTGTGGGAGTGGACTCAGATCCAGCTGGTTCATCAGCTGGCTTCTCTGATGTCTCCTCAGCTGTCTTGCTGGCTGCCTTGAATTTCAGCTTCTTTTTAGCATGAGGAGATCTAACTGGCTGTGTCTCCTCCGGCTGCTTCCTTTTCCCTACTTGAGATGGAGACAGTCTGCTGCTTTGTCTCCTGCATCTTCTTCTTCCCTTCAGGGGCTGCTTTCTTCAACAAGTCAGTGAGCTGACTTGACTTTTCAAAAATTATCCTGGACACAGGAAACTCTTCTGTGTCGTGCCACTTAATTTGCCATCCGGTAGTATAATTTTCTATTATGCACGCCACTTTGGTGCATAGATAGATTGTCTCTTTGCAGCTATACCGGGTGAAACTGTCATCCTCAAAATACATCTTCTTAGATTCTTTCTCCAACTTTTCCATGAAGAAGGAGAACCAATCCACAAGGTCATTCTTGAGGATGGCTATCATCGGCTTCAGCTTTGGTATGTTGATCTCTCCTTGAGATCCAGCAATACCGAGGATGCACTTCTGGGTGACATCCAGAAGTAGTCTGTACTTGGGCTTGAGCAGGAGCTTGGACATGCTTGCCCTATATGGCTCCGGTTTGAACAACATCTTGTTCAGTTCAGCCTGGATTTATTCTCTAGTGTAGTTTTCTGGGGAACGGTCCCTGTTGGGAAAATTAATAGAGTTTTGAAGTGATACCAAAACCCAGCTGACCCCAACCGAGTAGATGTTTGCACAAGCCCAAGTGTTTTCCAGCTCACCTGTTTGAGCTTATAGATTTTCTATGTTTACAGGTGATCGCTGAAGACAGCAGAAGACCCAGCTGAGTACACAGCAGGGTAAGCCAAGTCGAAGTGTTAAGCAACGTTATCCAGATCCAAGACGATAAAGTTCTTCCAGACACAGCTGTAGGAAAGACCCAGCTCGTGTGACAACTCAGCTCAGCATCAAGACCCAGCAGAGTTCAAGACTCAGCTCAGCATCAAGACCCAGCAGAGTTCAAGACTCAGCTCAGCGTCAAGACCCAGCAGAGTTCAAGACTCAGCTCAGCGTCAAGACCCAGCAGAGTTCAAGACTCAGCTCAGCGTCATTGATCCAGCAGAGTTCAAGACAGCTCAGAGTCACCAACACGGCGAGTCGAAGTGAACTTTAGATAAAGTCGGATCGATGCGGACCATCAGGAACTCGACACCTCAGCACCTAGAAGTCAAACCTAGGATTGCTTTACGAGGAAATCAAGGAAGAAGACAAGTCAATCCTGTCAGAAGTTAGGTAAAGATTCAGAACGGCTCTTTCCAACGGCTAGTTCTAATCTCTCCCTATATATAGAAGTCTTCTTCATCTTCAGAGAGAGGAGAGACGAGATAATACATTCAAGAGAGATCAACATACTTCATTCAAGGAAGTCTAACCAAAGATCAAGAGATCTCTCAGAAAAGCTTCAAAGATCCAGCAGCCTTCATTCTTATAAGATGTTATTTATTCTCAGGCTGCTGAAGCTCTCTCCCACTAGTACCTAGGCATATAATCCTTCCCATCTTAAGCCTAGTTTGAACGAGTTCATAATACTCATTGTTCTTAATTGTAAAAACTCGTTCATAGTTGGAAAACCCCAAAACCCAAACCCAGAAAAAGGTTAGGTAAAGGTACGCCAGCTCGAAGCGCGTAATTCGAGTGTTGGTTCTGTAGTACCCGCAAACTACAGGTTAGGCTTCAGCTGTGCCCGTAAACAGTCTGGTTACGTTTCGATACAGTACGCGTAAACTTGTATCCAGCTTGAGGAACTAAGTACAACGCTTCTTCTGCGCGAAAAGTCAGTGGTATCCTTAGTGGATTACCAGAGGTTTCTGGTCGTGGACGTAGGAGTAGTTTCTCCGAACCACGTTAAATAGCTGTGTTCTTTCATGTTTATTTATGCATCCAGCTAACCCTTCATAAGCATTATTTCAAAAGCATAAAGACTAATGAAAAGAGAAACACGGCTTTGCAATATATTTAAAGCAACGGACGGACTTTCAAAAACCCGCATTCCGCACGACCAATTTGTGTCGATCAAGCTATCTTCCAAATTTGGATCGAATACGACCAGCTCACTCAAAAGAGTTTTAATTGGAAAAGTTTTTAAACCTTGGTGTATTCACCTCTACACCAAGGTATCCGTCTTGGGACCATCAATTGGTATCGGAGCGGTGGTTCGAAGATCCTTTGTATCTGTCAAGTCAGCCTCTTTGCTGATAGTGGTCACCTGAACAAATCCTTCAAAGTTTCAAAATCTTTTTAAAAGTCATTATATTGCATACTGTTATGGAATCTTCCTTGTGCGGGAATCTTCCGACATTCTCTGTCGATGATTATCGATCCGGAAGTTCCGACTCAAAAGCTTTACGAGTGCGCATCACGACATGATGTGGGATGTTATCAGCGACGGACCCATCATCATCATGAAATCGAAAGACAAGCGAGAAACCTTACTCAGGCGAACCGACTCGGCAAGTTGTGAAGCCCAAGTGGAGTACTCTCGGAAGAAGAAGACAAGCTGGTTTGGACGGCTACGCTCGCAACGTCATCTCCTCAACGGTGACGAACGCTTATCTCGGCAAGATCATCAACTGCGAGACGGCTAAGGGGATGTGGGACACTCTAGCCAAGGCGTGTGAAGGCCCGGGAAATTCAAGAGAACAAATTCTCGGTTGCATGCCGAAGTTCGACAATTTCAAGCAACTCACTATGAGTCCATTGATCAAATGGAGCTCGATTCTCCAACCTCGTCATCGAGATCGAGACGATCCGAACTGGAAAATATACGAGTTCGAGACAAGAACTTGAAAGTTCTTTCGCTCTCTCCTCGAGAATGGTGCACGCACAAAGTAGTTCACCAAAGCGGGCGATCTTGGCGGCGTAAGACGGAAAAATTGTTTTCCATCTTAAAGGCCAACGAATTTGATGCGGGGATCACAAGCGAGAGATTCATCCGGCCGAATGAATGAAGCGGGCGAAGATCAAGCCGAGAAAAGAAGCTCAATCAGCTCAGCTTGGAAGGACCAACAAAGAGCTCAGATTTATGAGCAAAGAAGATTTGAACGAAGAAGTTGCCATGCTTGTACGAAGCATTAATCAGCTGGAACAAAGCAAGGAAAAGTACAAGAACATCGTGAAGGTTCATCACGACAAGCAACACTACCCAAAGAGCAACCCAGCTGAGTCATTCTCCCGGAGAGAAGATAAAAGGATCGAATCGAGCGAAATGGATGATGATCAAATCTCCTTCTCCGACTCAGATGAAGATGATTGCTCTGATTAAGATGTCTGAAACATCTTAGAGAAGAAACCCAGCTAGCTGACTGGGACCAGCTGTGAAATAAAGACAGCTGGATACAAAACTGAAGAATCAGCCAGTCATACAGCTGAGTACATTGGTCTCAAGAGAAGTTTAGAGAAGCAGCAGATGAATCAGCTGGATTTGGGACAGCTGACCTTAACAAATGAATGAGCCAATGATGAGAAAATCCGCTCAAAGTAGGATGCAGCTGAAGAAAAAGCCACCTACTGACAAATCAAGGGGGAATTCTACATAGCTGAAAAGATTTAGTAAAATCAAGTAGAATACCCAGCAGGATGCTCTCTCCAAAATAAACACAGCTGGAGTCATCAGCTGAAGAGAAACCTGATCCAGCAGGAAAATCAAGATGATCCTCTAACCCAGCTGACGACATGAAAGCATCCAAGAGTTATCTCAACATCTGAAAGAATCCTTTGTTGAAAAAAAAAAGTCACACAAAAGCACAACATGCTGAAATCTAAATCAAGATGATGTGTGGATCACTTGGACCGCTCAATCCGGATGAAGAAAAATCATCCAGCTGAGGGGGAACAAACTCAGCTGGATCCCAAAGTTCAGTTCAGAAGGATTTCCCAGCCAAAAAGGGAATCAAGCTCAGCTGGACATCAGTCGAAGAGATAAAGGGAACTCAGCTAAAGTAAATTCAAGCTAATCTCAAAATACTCAGCTGAGGAGAACTGTCAATCGAACAAAGGAGAAGACAGCTGTGATATCAGCTGGATACTGTGTCCAAGCTGACCGGTCTGCATCTCATGCAATAAATGCTCTGAGGAATATGCTATATAAAGTCCAATTATTTTTGAATTCATATGTTAAGCGGACAGACATTCCTTAGTTAAATTGTTTGATAAGTTTCCTTTCCCATCGCATTAATTATAAAGTCTGCATAGTACTGTAGCACGGCAGGATCGAGGCAGAACGTCAAACGTTTGAAATACCTCACGCGCGGTTGTAATACACTCGCCGAAAGCACGTCAGCAAAACGTGATGAGTGAATCCCTCCCAGCCGTTGATCAGAATATCAACTGTTTCAATCTTAACCGTTGATCCGTTATGGCAGTTGATATATATGGAAAAGATACGCAGATTCTTTCATCCTTCATCTTTATCTCTGCAAATTTCAAATCTCCAGAACCTCCATCTATTGTCTGCAAGTTCTTCGCAAGATCTAAAATCAACAGATTGCAGAAATGGCGCCCAAGAAATCAACTGCAGGGATGAATCAGTTTGAAGCCCTAATGACAAAGCTGTCATTTGAGAGTATTCTGTCCACCTCCAATCTCCATGTTTTTGAGTTAAAAGAGATGGTGGATATAGTTGCAGACTCCGGTCTCCTGCTGTGGGCAACCTCCATGCCCAAGCTTTTGCTAAAGAGAGATGCCGCACTGTTCTACCTCAACATTATCGACGAAGACGGCTTCTACTCATCGTCATTTGACATGAGCGTCAAAGGTGAAGACGGAAAGTTTGATACAGCAACCGTCACCATCAAACTCAATAAGATGCTACGAAAGGTGTTCAACCTTCCTAGAGAAGGAGGATTCATCCCAGATGATTACAGTCGGGAAGAAGTAGATGAATTCCTCAGCAGAGAGATGCTTATCTCCCGTAGCCGTACGAGCAAGCATGTCAAAGCTCTGCTCAAGCCAAAGTACGGCTTCTGACATCACACAAAAGTGTATTCTTGGGATAGCTGGATCTCAAGGAGATCAAGCATTCCAAAGCTCAGCCGATGATTGCCATGATCAAAGGCGCAAACGTCAATCGGTTTGATTTCTACTCAACCGAGGCGGGTCAAGGAGTCGGAGAAGATAAAGTTCAACTCCACCGGGACGACGTTTTCGGCTTCGAGCCCTTTGTATCTGCTCCAAAATTTCTTTCTTAATAGAGCAAGCAGTGAAAGGGCACACAGTAAAGTGGGCTGATTCAGAACCGTTTCCAGAAACGAAGATTCTTTTCCAAAGAATAAATCAAGTCAATGATCTTCTGAAGAAGCAACCTGCTGTGAGTAAGGGCAAGAAGCAGCTGGAAGGAACAGAGGCAGAAGTTCCAGCTGAGAAGAAACAAAGAAAGAGGAAGGCAGCTGACCCTAAACCAGCTGGAGGTCCAGCTGAGAAGAAAAAGAAAATAGCTGTCATTCCCAGTCAAGCAATGGTGATTCTCTCCCCACTGCCAGTGTCGGCCTTCGATCAATACGGATCAAACATCCTGGCCGAGATGGGATTGAATGATGGATTGTCATCCAGCTCAGAGGACGAGCTGGATAATCCAAGAAGCTCACCCCAGCCCTCACCTCCTCTCAGCTCTCCGCCGAAACAGCCTTCCCCTCCACTCTCCAGCAGAGCCATCTCCTGCAAGAGAAGCGGGGAAGATATTCAACCGAAGCTCGCTTCAGCCGACACCCAAGCCGAACCCTCTTCCACTTATCCCACCACCCCCAAAACGACACCCAAAGCTCAAACTCCCGCACGGTTGGCGATACTTCTTCACGACGATTGTGAACCCTTTTGAACCCGCTCCTCGAACACCTCGGAATCGAAGAGTGATTCTCTACCTCTCCTTCTCTCAACTCTGCTTGGCTCGGCCTTTATGGAAGCCATGTACGAGGACTTGCGCATTGCGGGGATCAAGAGTGCTCTAACTCGGTATCCGGTCGGCGCGCTGCCCATTGCCCTTGTTAAAGTTGGAGACCTCGAGTTCTATCCGGCTACCAAGATGGCAACTTGGTACCGAATGAGCGGCGATAGAGACTTTCTCCTTAGAGCGAAGAGGCGATGAAGCACGCCTCCAGCACACTTTTGGCTTTGGAAGTCTGGAGGATGCATATTTGCACCAGAATGATCTCATCAGAGGAATTATTGAAGTGTCTCAGCAGTACCCCAAGCCGCACCCAGCTGAAGTCTGGGAATCAGCTGACAAGCTTCTACATGCGGGTGGGAGACACGATCTGGCGACAACTCCAAGGAAGTCTCACCTGAGTTTACCAAGGAAGCTGTACCTGATGAAACAGCTGAGGTAATGATCATTGAAGAACCAGCTGTTGCATCAACCGAACCCGAAGGCTCGCCCCACAGAGTCCAATTGCCGATGACACTCGCTCACTGGTCGAGATCGAGGCAGTAAAACCCAGCCAAGCTGAATCCGGAACCCAGACGGATCATGTTGAGCTCTCTGATGCAATGAAGGACGAGATTGCCAAACAAGTCGAGGAAATCCTTTTTCAGGATAGACTCAAATCAAATGTGGATACCCTTCTGCGCATCACAACTATAGAGTCTCAAGTCCAGAACAATGGACTGTCCATTGACGACGTTCACAGATTCGCTCTCAATCTGCAGGAAAGCACCAGCAGAGATCTCAGGCAATCTCTTGTTTCTCATCAAATTGATCAGTCAATTCTTCTAGAGAAGAGAGTCCCTGAGATCATCTCAAACCTTCAAGCTCCACTGGTTGACGACATTGCAAATCTTTCAAGCCAGCTGGAAGCTCTCAAAAAGACCACTCTCTCCAACAGCTCTGACATCCGCCAACTCTTCAACTTATATAAAGATCTGGATGCTCAGTTCAGAGCTGGAAGCAGTAGCACTGCCCAGCTGAATCTCGTCACAGCTGACAACTCAGTCAAGATCGTTGATGTTGAAGGTATTCTCTCCAAGCTCAGCGCAACTGTTGCCAACCTCTCTACCTCCCTTGTTGATAATGCCAAAAAGGGGGAAGATCTGAATGAAGCTGAAAAAACAAGTGAGAGGGAAGCTGCAGTAAAACTGCGGCAAATACGAGAGGAAATCGACGATTTTGCAAAAGAAATTTGGATGAAGAAGAGACAGAGCTAATGCTCCAAACAAAGGCATCAAAGAGACATGGAGAGAGAAAATGGTCGCTCTTGCCAAAGCATGTGGATACAAGCCCTGAAGAATACAATGACTATCATTGGCATGTAACTTCCACAACGAGCAAAGAAAAGAAATGCAAGAATTTGGATAAGATTGTTAAGAAGAAAAGCTGAAGCTCTCAAGCGCCGAGAAAAGCGAAGAAGAAGAAAAGGCGAGCTACGAGCAAGCCAAGAAGAAACAAATCCAAGCTCGAGTGACAAGAAGAACCCGGATGATATAAATGGCAGGAAAGATGCAAATCAGAATTCATCAAAGAATTCTACTACTTAAATCAGTTCAAAGGCATGGATCCAGAAGCTGCTTTTCAGGACTATTTCCTCGAGCTTCATGAGACGGATCCAATGATGGCAAGGTCAATCGCCCTCTATGCCAAGAGCAACAACTTCGTAGAAGGCTCCAAAAGTCAAACAGCTAAAGCCTCCATTTCTAGCCGGAACAAACCTTCCCGACAAGGCCCAAATCATCAAAGAAATTAATCAGAATTTGGTGAAAGAGGAATTTCAAAGTCGAAGAATCAAGCTGAATGGAAGGAATTTGGAAGAGTTCATCTTCAATAGATATGGTCTAAGACCGACCATCAAATTGATGAACTAAGGAAGCGATCAAGTGAAGACCCAAGCGGGAATTTTTATTTTGAACTTTTGTATTTATATAATTGTACAAATTCTTCCTATTAATGAAAAGTTCATTTTATCAAAATCAACCTGAAGACAATCTCTCTTTGTCCGAGCTGCGAATATGTTTACCTGTTGTGAATGTTTAATTCGTTGAATCCCCGTTTCACGTTAAAGGGAAGCAATTTTTGTTTTTCCAACTTGGGGTTTTGGCATCATCAAAAAGGGGGAAATTGTTGGGAAAATTAATAGAGTTTTGAAGTGATACCAAAACCCAGCTGACCCCAACCGAGTAGATGTTTGCACAAGCCCAAGTGTTTTCCAGCTCATCTGTTTGAGCTTATAGATTTTCTATGTTTACAGGTGATCGGCGAAGACAATGAAGACCCGAGTACACGGCGGGGTAAGCCAAGTCGAAGTGTTAAGCAACGTTATCCGGATCCAAGACGATAAAGTTCTTCCGGACACAAATAGGAAAGACCCAGCTCGTGTGACAACTCAGCTCAGCATCAAGACCCAGCAGAGTTCAAGACTCAGCTCAGCATCAAGACCCAGCAGAGTTCAAGACTCAGCTCAGCGTCAAGACCCAGCAGAGTTCAAGACTCAGCTCAGCGTCAAGACCCAGCAGAGTTCAAGACTCAGCTCAGCGTCATTGATCCAGCAGAGTTCAAGACAGCTCAGAGTCACCAACACAGCAGAGTCGAAGTGAACTTTAGATAAAGTCGGATACGTCTGGACCATCGAGAACTCGACACCTCGCACTAGAAGTCAAACCTAGGATTGCTTTACGAGGAAATCAAGGAAGAAGACAAGTCAATCCTGTCAGAAGTTAGGTAAAGATTCAGAACGGCTCTTTCCAACGGCTAGTTCTAATCTCTCCCTATATATAGAAGTCTTCTTCATCTTCAGAGAGAGGAGAGACGAGATAATACATTCAAGAGAGATCAACATACTTCATTGAAGGAAGTCTAACCAAAGATCAAGAGATCTCTCAGAAAAGCTTCAAAGATCCAGCAGCCTTCATTCTTATAAGATGTTATTTATTCTCAGGCTGCTGAAGCTCTCTCCCACTAGTACCTAGGCATATAATCCTTCCCATCTTAAGCCTAGTTTGAACGAGTTCATAATACTCATTGTTCTTAATTGTAAGAACTCGTTCATAGTTGGAAAACCCCAAAACCCAAACCCAGAAAAAGGTTAGGTAAAGGTACGCCTGCTCGAAGCGCGTAATTCGAGTGTTGGTTCTGTAGTACCCGCAAACTACAGGTTAGGCTTGTTTGTGCCGTAAACGATCTGGTTACGTTTCGATACGATACGCGTAAACTTGTATCCGGCTTGAGGAACTAAGCCGCAACGCTTGTCGCGCGAAAAGTCGGTGGTATCCTTAGTGGATTACCGAGGTTTACGGTCGTGGACGTAGGAGTAGTTTCTCCGAACCACGTTAAATAATGTTCTTTCATGTTTATTTATGCATCCGGCTAACCCTTCATAAAGCATTATTTCAAGCCGCATAAACTGACTTAACTGAAAAGAGAAACACAGCTTTGCAATATATTTAAAGCAACAGACGGACTTTCCAAAAACCCACCACATTCCGCACACAGCCAGCTGTGTCGATCAAGCTGTCTTCCAGCTGGATCGAACACAGCCAGCTCACTCAAAAGAGTTTTAATTGGAAAAGTTTTTAAACCTTGGTGTATTCACCCCCCCTCTACAACAAGGTATCCGTCTTGGGACCATCAGTCCCCAAGAGTCTTTAGGTTGAACAGCTTGTTCAACATCCGGTTGATATTGATGTCGACATCCCAAGGAGTTGTATGCCCTGTCTTCTCCTTGATTTGTAGAGTGATGTTGGAGCGGAGTCGTTCATCCCTGCTCGCCATCTCCAGGAAGAATTCTGCAACTTCTCGGCGGAAGATATTCTTCGGTCTTGCAGTCGCCCACTGCAACAGGCCAGTTTTCTCGATGAGATCTAGCACCTCCTGGAACTCTGAGTTCTTGTAGTTTTTGAGAGTTAAACAACTCTCAAAGTGAAGTTTTGACATTAAATTCTCAGACTGGCTTGCTCCTGGTGTTATCTTCTTCGGTGCAATGATATTTTTCTGAAGAAAGGGGTTAGAATGACGAAGATAAAAGAGAAGAGTATTTGCAGAGGGATAAGAAAGAATCTTATATATAAATTTCAGAGATAAGTATGCGCGATAGAAAATATGGCGAGAATTTGTTTATATTTGATATATATATCAATTGCCCATTTTGATGAACGGCTGAGATCTTGGCCATTGAATTGAAGATCTGCAGCTGGGAGAGATTTGTGCAACACGTCAAATGACGTGCGTATAGAGAGGGTAGTTCACACGCGCGTGAGGTAGTCAAAATGTTTTGACTTCTGCATCGATACTCCCGAGCTACAGTACCCTGCATGCTTTTTCATTAAATACGATGGGATTCGATTGGATGGATGACTTACTGACTAATCCATCTAAGGAATGTATGGGTATTTGAATTAAATTCAAATAATTTTATCCTTAAATAACATATTCCTTAGGGAAATAAATGAAAGAATCTGCAAACCTGTCAGCTGATCTTAGTAGTCAGCTGATACCACGACTGTGTTTCTTTAGTGTTTCTTTATGTTGAATAAGCTCTTCTTCAGTTTTATTATCCAGCTGAGCTTGATTCCCCCTCAGCTGGTTTCCCTTCTTGAACTGAGTTAACGGATCCAGCTGGGTCTGGATTCTTCTAGCTTGATATCCCGTTAGCTTTTCATTATCCAGCTGAGTCTTGTTCCCCCTCAGCTGGATGTGGTTTCTTCATCTGGATTAAGCAATCCACACAAAATTTTGAACCTTGCTTTCACCAGTGGCTTTGTTAAAATGTCAGCTCGCTGGATATTTATGTGAATTTTCTCAACAATGACATCTTTCTTTTCCACGTGATCTCTGATGAAGTGATGTCGAACATCTACATGTTTACATCTTGTATGAAGAACTGGATTCTCTGATATTGCAATAGCACTTGAGCTATCACAGAAGATTGGAACTTGACCAGTTTTTACTTCATAATCATCCAGCTGATGCTTCAGCCAGAGAATTTGATAGCAGCAGCTTCCAGCTGCCATATACTCTGCTTCAGTTGTTGATGTAGCGACACACGTCTGTTTCTTAGAAAACCATGATATCAACTTGCTTCCTAGGAACTGACATGTTCCTGAAGTTGATTTCCTATCCAGTCGGTCTCCAGCAAAGTCTGAGTCTGAATATCCAGTCAGCTGCAAATTATCTTCAGCTGGATACCACAGCCCAACGTTCTGAGTATCCTTTAGATATTTGAGAATATTCTTGGATGCTTGCATATGTGCCTCCTTAGGATCAACTTGAAATCTGGCACATACTCCAACTGCAAATGCTATATCTGGGTGGCTGGCTGTGAAGTACAGCAGGGAACCTATTATCCCTATGTATTTACTGGAATCCACTGGTTTTCCTTCAGTTCCTGGTTCAATCTTCCAATTGGTATTCATCGGGATCTTCGTCGTTCTGCTGGATTGAACCCCATATTTGGTAATCAAGTCTTTGACATACTTTGACTGATTTATGAATATTCATTCTGTTGATTGCTTGACTTGAAGTCCTAGGAAGAAACTCATTTCTCCCATCATAGACATTTGGAACTGTTTTGACATCATCTCTCCAAATCTTTCACATAAGAAAGTTGATCTTGAGCCGAAGATGATGTCATCCACATATATTTGGACAACTAAGATATCTTCACCTAGCTTGATGGTGAAGAGGGTTCTATCGGCTGAACCTTTCTTGAATCCTTTGGATACAAGGAATCCTGACAGAGTGTCATACCAAGCTCGAGGTGCTTGTTTCAGACCATAAAGCGCCTTCTTTAGCTTATAAACTTTGTTTTCTTCTACTTCAAATCCTGGAGGTTGTTCCACGTAGACAACTTCTTTGATTTCTCCATTCAGAAATGCACACTTCACATCCATTTGATATACTTTGAATTTGTGATGTGCAGCGTATGCAAGGAATAATCTGATGGCTTCCAGTCTTGCTACTGGAGCAAATGACTCTTCAAAATCTATTTCTTCTTGCTGTGTATAACGCTTGGCGACTAAGTGAGCTTTATTTCGGATAATTACTCCAAAAGTATCCAGCTTGTTCTTGAATATCCATTTGAGTCCTATCACTTTGACTCCTTCTGGTCTATCGACCAGTTTCCAGACACAATTTCTGAGAAATTCATTCAATTCTTCTTGCATTGCATTTGTCCAGGGTACGCTCTTTAACGCTTCTAGAATTGTCTGAGGCTCTGGAACTTGAGCTACATAACACGCCATTAGAGCTGTGTCTTCGTCGTAGACGGTCAGTTCTAGCTCTACTGAGACTTGAGCTTCATCAGCTGATTCTTGAGGATTTGTCGAGGGATTCTGAGCAACTGAACTTCTTGTTCTGACTTTGTCTGATGGTTCTCCAATGATTGCTGAAGCTGAATGATCTTCGATCCATCTTCGTCTTCTTCTAATTTCTTCTTCTAGCTCATTTATGCTAGATGTTGCTAAGTCACGTCTTGCTTGGAGATATTCTGGAGTCATGTCTTGAGACTCGTTTTGACTTGGATTTGAACTAGACTGTATTTGAGGCGAGAACTGAGTGAACTCAGCTGGAGAGGGAGCTGGGGAGTCAGCTGGGTCTGGATTTCCAGTTAGTGGCATTCCCCCTTGGTCTGACACTGGGGTTCCCTCTGGATTTTCAGCTGGTTGATTTGCCTCTGCTGAATTGATTTGAGGTTCTTCTGGTTCATCATCCCAAATCAATGGTTCAGAAAGATTCATGATTCAAATTTCTTGAGATCTTGTTTGAGCTGGACCGGTGCTTGATGTTCCAGCTGTGTTTCTTTTCTTGATCGACTCTCTGAATTCGAAAGATGTTTCGTCAAATGTGACATGAGAAGTCACTTCGATTGTTTGCGTTTACCTGTTGAAGACTCTTTAAGCTTTACTCACAACTGAATAACCAAGGAATACTCCTCGGTCAATTTTGGCGTCGAACTTTTTCAGCTGGGTTTTCTCGTTGTTTAGAATATGACATTTTGAACCGAAAACCTTGAAGTACCCGATGAAAGGTTTCATGTTGTTCCATAGCTCGTACGGAGTCTTTCCTTGTTTGGAAATGAGTAGCAATCTATTCTGAGTGAAGCATGTTGTGTTGATTGCTTCAGCCCAGAACTTCTTTGGAATGGCTGAGCTGACTAGCATTGAGGTAGCCGCTTCTTTGAGTGTTCTGTTCCTCCTCTCAGCTACACCATTCTGCTGAGGTGTGCGAGCAGCTGAGGTCTGATGCTGAACTTCATTCTTCTCGCAATATTCATAAATTGTTTTATTTAGAAACTTCGTTCCTCTATCTGATCTTATTGACATGATTTTGCATTCCTTCTAAGTTATGAGCCTTTCCACCAGGGCTGGCAGCTTGGATCTGGTTTCGCTCTTCTGGTACAGAAATGAGACCCATGTGAATTTTGAGAAATCATCCACTACGACCAGAGTGTATTTTCTGCCGTTGAAACTTGCTGGAGTCACTGGACCAAAAAGATCCATGTGAAGAAGTTGAAGAACTCGATCAGTTGATGGCGTTGGCTTGAGAGAAAATGAAATCCTGGTTTGTCTTGATATGGAATTCCATTCGCGAGATGGTCTCAAGCTAATTTGTTGATTGTCTTGAAGTTGAGATGATTCAGCCGTCTGTGCCACAGCCAGCTGACTTCATTACTGCTTTTAGATACAAGACATGTTTCTGGAGGGCTGCTGTTCCAGTCAGCAAAATACATATTTCCTTCTCGTTTTTCTCTCAAAAGTATCTGCTTGGTTTCCCTGTTCTTTACCGTGCATCCATGTGCATTAAACTTGACAGAAAAACCATTGTCGCAGAATTGGCTAATAGAAAGCAAGTTATGTTTTAATCCTTGCACATATGAAACGTTAGATATTTTAACATTGTTAGTTTCAAATGTATCGTAACCTTTGGTTAGACCTTTGGAGTTGTCACCAAATGTTACTTGAGGGCCTGGACGCTCTACGTATTCTTGGAGTAGATGCTTCAGATGAGTCATGTGTTTTGAGCATCCGCTGTCCATGTACCACAGCGTTCTCATCGACTCTTCTATGATGCGTCTTTCCCTTGCAGCCTGTCACAGAAATCAAAATTTAGGTCCCCAGTTGTGATTGGGTCCTTATGGGTTAGTTAGAGATCCCTTCACGATCCAGATCTATTGATGACTCTGATTGGATCATTTGATCTGATAATTCTCCCAGTTGTGTCTATGAACACATTCTTTATGTTTTTTGTTTGACTCTGCTGGCTGGGTCTTGACCTCTGTCGTCTCCCAGCTTGATTTCTTGATTGTTCAGTTCTTCTTCAGTTTCCAGCTGAGTGTACTGCTGAGACATTTCTTTGTCTCTGTCTCTGCTGTCTAGCTTGGTATCTCGGCTGGAATTAATGATCCAGCTGGTGATCATATGACTGATATCCAGCTGGGTATCTTCTTTGATTTCTTAGTTGATATCTTGCCACTTGCTGCTGATATTGATGGTATCTGAATTGTCCAGCTTTATTCCTTCGTTATGGCTGAGCACAATGCTGTTGTCTGATTTGTGCTTGGGGTTGCCTTACAGCTTGTCTTCTAGGAGCTTACTGTGTTTTCTGTTTCTCAGTCTGTTGTGCAGCTGGGATTGGGTTCTCTTTTGCTTTTACAAATGTTACCTTGGTTCCACTTGTAGTCGCAACATTTGTTAAGTCCTTAGATCCATCATAACCCAATCCTGTCTTTAATGCTGCTGGTCGTTGCACACTAATTATTTCATCCATCGTTGATGTAGCTTTGATAAGTGCTACCAGTTTTGTGGTTAGTGTGTCTTCTGACCTTTTCAGTTCCAAGATCTTAGCTGACTTTCTTTCTGATTCAGCTGTGGATTTTTCCAATTCGTCCAACAGCTGTTTTTTCTCATAGTAGAATTCCGTCATTAGCTGATCCTGTGTGACTATCTTTTCGTTGAGCGACACTATATCCTCTTTGAGCTGTGTAGCATCAGCTGCTTCTGATACTTCTTTCTTTTTCAGTTCTACCTTCAGCTCAGCATTTTCACACATCATGACATCAAGAATCTCTTGTAGATCCTTGAAATCATTCATGACCTTCTCTACCAGATTCCAATCAGGTTGTCCTTCTGATTCAGTGATCTGCGTAGAGTGTTGATCATCACGGGCCATGAGTGCATCTTCCTCTGAGTCTGAGAAAGGCATGTCATCATCTATTTTGTTGCACTCGGACTCTTCATCTGCTATATATGTTTTTCTTCTGTCAGCTGCCTTCGCTTTCAGAAGATCTTTTTCTTTCTTGGACAGTTTGGGACAGTCCTGCTTGTAATGTCCCGGCTCCTTGCAATTGAAGCAGCCTTCGTCTATCCGTTTTGAGGTATCAGCTGACTTTTCATCAGCTGTAGCGTACTTGTCTCTGTACGTCTTGGCAAATTTCTTATACTTGCCTTTGCTGGTGTTGAGTCTATTGTAATTTTTCACCAACATGGCAATTTCTTCGAGTAGCTCCTCTTTGCTCATATCATTTTTGTCCTTCTTCTTCTTGGAGGACTCAGCAGTCTTGACATGAGCTGACTTTTCAGAGTTGACTCTGAATGCTATTTCTTTTGGAGCTGGGGTCAGTTCACCTTCATTTTGTCTGCTTGAAGACTCTTCTTGGATGATCTTCAAGTTGTATTTGTTGGCTTTTAGAAGTGAGAACAACCTTTCTGTAGATAGATCACCCAAGTCACTTCGACTTTGGTGAACTACTTTGTAAGTGTTCCATTCAGCTGAAAGAGCTGAAAGAACATTTAAATTCTTTTCCCACTGGTTATACTTCCCAGTTCTGATTGTCTCTATTTTGACGACTATGTTTGAGAACATGAGTTTCATCGCTTCGATGGACTCGTTGGCTAGCTGCTTGAAGTTGTCGAATTTTTGGCAAGCTATTGTGAATTTGTTTTCTTTGATCTCTTCTGACCCTTCACATAGCTTAGCTAGGGTTTCCCACATGTCTTTGGCTGTCTCGCACTTGATAATCTTGCTGAGGTAGGCATTGGAGACTGTTGATGAGATGATGTTCCTTGCAAAGCTGTCTAATCCAGCTTGCTTTTGCTCTTTTGAAGAATATTCCTTCTTTGGCTTGAGAATTGGCTGGTACGCTGGTTGTCCTCCATCTTAGGCTGGCACAAGTTCATTTCCTTGCTTATAAATGAGGATGGGTCCGTCTGTGATGACGTCCCACGTCATGTCATGATGCGCACAAAGGAAGCTTTTCAATCTGAATTTCCAGATTGCATAATCATCAACCGAGAAGGTGGGAAGATTTCTGTTAAGATAAGAATCCATGGAGATATGTACATAATGCACTGGGATGAGTTTTTTTTTTCTTCTGAAAACGGATATGTTCAGTTGACCACTGACAGAGAGTTTCAAGACAAATCTCTTGATTCAGAAACAACGGTCTTTTTAACCACTGCTGTGATACCAATTGATGGTCCCGGAACGAGGTCTTCGGTGTAGAGGGGGGTTGAATACACCGAAGAGGGATTTTTGAAATCTTTTGCAGATTAAAACTGAGTTGAGTGGGAGCTCAGTTATGAATCCTGCTGATTTCTAAGGAAGATGGTCAGCTGGACTGATAACTCAGCTAGCGGTGAAGAATGTGGTGGTTTGAAAAACTTAGCTCGTTCCCTTTACAAGAGTTCAAAAAACCTTACTTTAAGTTTTTAGTTAAGCAGTTTTGAAAATAATGCAGCTGGCTGGGTCACACAGCCAGATAACTTTTAAGCTTGAAAACTCGTGATGTGCTGATGCAGTTAGTTCTTTAAAGATATAAAATGCAGAGAATAAAGAAAGCAATAAAGAACTCAGAATTTTAACTTGGTTCGGAGAAACTACTCCTACGTCCACGACCAGATTTGACTGGTAATTCACTACCACTTGGTTTCCAAGTACCAAGCAACTTCACAACTCTAACCTGAGTTGTGTTCTAACAGTTTCCGGGCACTGTAGAAGCCTGAACCTTTTCAGTTTACAGGTACTGAAAACAACCTTACACACTTGAATTTTGCGCTTCATGCAGACGTAACCTTAACCTAACCTTTTCTGGGTAAAGAAGGGTTTGGGTTTCCAACTTTGAACGAGTTCTTACAATGAAGAACTTTTGAGAGATGAACTCATTCAGAACTAGGCTTTGGATTTACTGTGATTTCTGACTAGGGATCAGACGAAAAACTTAAAACAGTTTCTGGAAAGGAAACACTTGAGATTAAGTGTTCTTTTAAGAGTTGGAAAACTGCTTGAGAGATTCAGAGAAGTTGAAAGCTTGTAGAGAGTTTTTCGTATTTGATTCTTATGTTGAAGACTGGTATGTATAGGTAGAGATTCAAAACTAGCAGTTGGAAGAGTCGTTTGAATCTCACCTACTCTCTGATCTGTCGATCTGCCGTTGAGCGTATCTTCACCTGTCTTCATCATTATGTCAGATCCTAGGTTCGCCTTTCTTGGATGCTGAGATGTCGATCCTTCATTGGTCGAGGTATATTGACTTCTTCTGACACCGGGATCTCTACCTTTGGAGCTGGTTTTTGAATTTAGAGCTGGATTCGGTAAACTGACTTGAAGTGATGTCTTCAGAGTTAGTTCCCTTTTGTCTGCTCAACTGAATCTTACAGCTGAATCTCCTAGACTTGAGTCAGCTCGATTTATTCTGCTTCGTTGGATCTCCTTGGCTGGATCCAATCCTCTTTACTTGAAAGAGACAGATTGACTTAGCTCTTCGGATCATTCGAAAATTCAAATGTGAGGACATTATTCATTACATCTATAATTGCATCGCTCCAGATATAAGAAGAGTTGATACTTGCATTGACTTCTTCTTGTTCACTTCTTTTAGGTATGACATACAATATTTGTCAGAAGTCGCATCAGAACACGATTGTCTTTCCTCCGAATGACTATTTATTACTTAAATAGTTTTTAAACCTCATTATACGTCTCATGATTTTGTCTAGAGCCTCAAAATAGTATTTATACTAATAGCTTAATGAAAGAGATCAAATAATTGAACGAGACATCAATTTGTAGGATGCTAATTAGTTTCTAAAATATTAACAGGTAATATATTTAGACTTTTCATCAAAAAAAATAAATAAAATATATGCAAACTTAATTTATTTAAGGGTTGTATTTTTTTTTTTTTAATTGTGATATTGTAACATGATGTCTGCGGACATAATGCCCTTTCAATTTTATGAAATTAGTTTTACTAATTCATTTTTTTTACATAACCAATTTTGGTGGTGATTATAATTATAGTTGTGATTAATTAATCCTTAAAGTGTTTTGAAGAAAAATAGATTGAGACGAATCCGTGAATTATGGGAACTGTTATTAATCCTACATTTAAGTTAAACTAAATCAATCGCCATTTTTACTATCCTAATGATAATTTAATTACCATTTTATCTCATAATGAAGACATTATATTTAGTTTGGTTTAACATTAAAAAAATATTAATTAGTTTAGTTTATAATTTTCTTATAATATTTTTTTGAATAAAACGGGACCATTTATTGAATTATGAACAAACGCAAGAAGCATGAGAAAGACACTCAATAACAATCGAATGTTCATCCTAAATATACGGAAAAGAAAAATCTTTTGAGATTATAGCTAGTCTATGTATCACCATATTTGTGAACCGAAGACTAATAACCTGTACGGAAATTACTGCTCGAGATTAAAACAACTTAACAATCAGAGACAATGGCACCCAACACGGATTTGGTGAACAGTAAGCAGTAATAACATCACAAACAATTTTAATTACTTAAATTTTTATTACACATTCATATTATCTTTTTATTATAATTTGGCTATGATAATATGAACCGTATTAAATTTGAAAGTATAGTCTATGTGTTGGGAATTTGTTTTCTGTCAAAAGGAAAAAAAAATATAAAATACTCTTCGTTTGCAACGCACATGACACTCACTATTTTTTTCTAAAAGTATTGTATTTTACGAATCCATCAAATAAATGATCGAACAATTTATTTTCAAATCACAAAAAAATTAAAAAATTGTAGGCAATTACCATTAACCCACTAAAGTAGGATATTAAAATATAGAAAATATACCTTTCAAAAATAAAAATATAGAAAATATAATAAATTGAAAAAAAAATTCCAGATGAGGAACAAAATCCGTTAAATTCGTAATTGATTTAAAAATTAGTTCCAATGAAAAACAAAAATATACTTTCAGAAATGATTATGATTTTTAAATATCACAATATTTGTGTGATTTTTTATAAAATAATTTAAAATATAATATTATATTCTCCATTAATTCGTTTAACATGTATTATTTCAAAATTTTAATTGATTTAAAGAGATATAGGCTTTAAATGACGGTAAGGGTGAAAAATGCTATTGTCATCTAATCATAATTGATTAATTGAATAATGTGGTTAATCATGATTCCTTAATCTCATCCCCAATTTTAAAATAATGGCTTGGTTCATGAAACATTTCAATAATATAGTTCAAAGAGGTATTAGGATCACGTCTAAGTTCAAAGAGGTAGTGATTGGAGGGATGATTGAGAAGTTCGGGAGGTATTGAGAGTGAGAAACATGATGATTGGTGGAAGGATTATAGTTGAATATATTCAAATTTAAGTCTTAAATAGAGAAAAAATTCTTAATATATTCTCTTAAGGTCCTCCCCTTCATACTTTGGAGCATCGATATTTTTCAAAGCCAATTTTCAAAATACATTTCCAAAAAAAAAAGTAACACCTACAAGAAATTGAACTTTTAGCCACACATACAATTGTGGTTAATTGTTAGATTATGTGTAGGTATATAGTTTTGCCCACACATAATACAAATGTCGACATGTGTCGCTATAATTTTGCAGCAAAAGATTGTTACCCACACATATATATATGTGTGGACAAATCATCAAGTATTACGTACACATATATATGTCATTGAAAGTATCTCTTATGTGTAGATAAATATATTTTTGCCGTAATTTAATGATGACGTGGAAATTACGTGGATAATGACTTGGCGTTCGTTATTGACACGTGACAATTTTTATGTGTAGGTAAATGTTATAACTTATGTGTGGGTAATAATTTTTCAAAAAAATGTGGAAGATGACGTGGCATTTGATATTCACACATGACAATTTGTAAGTGTAGCTAAATGTTATAAGTTATGTGTGGGTAATAATTTTTTCAATAAAAAATTGGTATTATAATATTAGTAAAAATATTATTATTTTTAAATTGAATATTAGAGAAAATATTATTATTTGTGGATGTAAATACATTTAATTGAGGGTAAAATATTTATTATCAAAGTATTTTTTTATTTTTTGCATTTTTATTTCACAATCTGGTATGTAATATAAAAAATTAAATATAAATACGAACAACACATGAAAATGTAACAGGAATATAGCATAGAATTTTTACTAAATAATATTCCATAAAATCAAAGTACATATCTATATGTCAACTACAAACACTTCTACACATTTAAATAATTAAGGTGGAAAAATCTACTATATGTCTTGTAGATACCAAAGACTTCAACATTTTCGTCCCCATCTTTTGTTATTTCGCTTGTCATGTAGACCTTCCTTATCCTGAAATCGATAACGCACATTCCTAATACAAGATTTTGACCTTATTGTTTTCTGGATGGAAACTTAAGGGATTCTTGGTAATTAAATATTGCCTCCACAGTTATCTTGGTGGGGGGCACTACATACCAATCTGCAGAAACAGTGTCGGTGAACTTGAAGAACAGACAATTTTCCTATTTTAAGATAATTCTTAGTTATGTCTGATAATATTTTTGAAAATTGATATTTATCTAGCTGGAATACAAGCTCTATAACAACATTGATCTTCTCCAATCAATATTCACAAGAGTGTCAGAATATAATGTCAACTAGAACATACATGTGGTTTTTCTTTTTCAAAACGAACCATATCCTCAGGATTGACTTCTAAAGGATCGTAGCCCAATTTGGCTTTTGTCACAGCCTGAAATAGTAAAGACTTCAGATTAATATCTGTGCATATTATAAATAAACAAAAAAAAAACATGCTAGGGAACGGACATGCTAAACAAATATGAGACTGAAAATGAACATATCCAGTAAATCCTCAACTGAAAATTTACAAACTATATATACTACGTGGAACTCAAATCTGAAAGGATTTTAACATCACGAAACCTAACGGACTAGGTCATTGAGAATATTATACGTTGTAGATATGAAACATATTAATCTTCTGTGCTTGACATAAACTCCGCAATCCTGGATTTATAATCACATAAATTACCTACCATTTTAGAGTTTAATTGCATTCAAATTCATCAGTCACATGAGAGTATTGTTTGAACAGGCAAACAAGATATCACTCAAGGTGTGAAAGGGGCAATACGAAATCTAGAAGACTAGAACCATATACGAGCACAGAAACATTAGAACAGTGTCATTTTAGCTATATCTAGGTTACTTTACAAAATCCCAAAACTCACATTTTTAAGCTATATCATGGCCAGAAAAATCACTAGGTTGATGCCATTATGATATGAAAGTCAGTAGTTGAAAAAATGAGTTGCACCTTTAAGCCTTGGCTGCCTTGAGGGAGATAACTATCACGTTTAACCCAAGCAAAACAATCCAAGTGGCAAGCAAATTTGGCACGACATTCACCTTGAACTTTGTCACATCGAAATCCAAGTTCCTGTAGTTCATAAGTAGAAATTTGTAAATAGAACATGAAAAATAGCACCAAGATAACAAAGCCAAATTATACATCAACAAAATTCAGTACAACTATTCAGACAAGCACCAAGGTCCACAGTCCCAAATAGACCACAGGAAACTAGCATGAACCCTAACAAATCTGTCTCAAAATACAATAACAACAAACCCACATAAAAAAAAAAAACAAATTAATCCAAAGGTATATTCAAACAATTAATCATCAATACCTGTCTCAGCATCATTTGCTAGTGTTCATCATTAAAATGATGTTATCCCCCTTAAAGAAAATCCAACACAGAAACCTCCATCATCCGTTCCTAAAGAGTAAATCGAAATTATAATATTCACCGTCACCAATTAATATCTAATAAAAGACATATTCAACTCAAAAAAATAAAAAATAAGATGTATCATACCAGAATTCATAATCCAAATAACACATATATTGTCCAACACAGAAACCTCCATCATCCGTTCCTAAAGAGTAAATCAAAATTATAATATTCACCATCACCAATTAATATCTAATAAAAGACATATTCAACTCAAAAAAATAAAAAATAAGATGTATCATACCAGAATTTATAATCCAAATAACACATATATTGTTCAAGACTACTACAATTTTTTGAAGAAACACTGGTGGCTGACTTTGAAGGAAAATAGTCAGTGCCTCTTTGAGGAATTTCATCGAGCACCTGGAGAGCACCTGCAAAACAGAATCTTTGTAAAGAACAAAATATTATTCCGCCGTGGGTAGTATCCCACTGCCTCGGAAGACGATTCCAGCAGCCCGTGAAATGCAACGAATCTGAACGTCCCCCAAACTTAACACAACATTCGCCATCATGTGCAGTCACTACCAACATCTTCGATTTTGTCCGTCCTTAAGCATGAAGACAATTATTTTTGTGGTATTGCTTTAGAAATTAGAATGGAAGTGAGGGGAGAAGAAGATCAGTATCTACTTTGAGAATTGAGAATAAGAAATTATAAAACCGCCATTAGCTTTTGGAGGGATTTATTTCATTAGCTTTTGGAGGGAATATGGATTTATTTTTCGCAAGCTTTTGGAGGGATTTAATGGCGGGATGATGAAATAAATAATTAAAATGGCGGCACTTCCATAATTTATGCTCATCTATTACTAATACGAAAATAAAGTTGTCCCATCCACCGTGCTCCGTTCAGATTTTCCTTTATTCTGGTAATTTGTCTAATTTTAATTCATATATATTCTAATTTTTATTTTTATTAATTTCATATTCTTGAAATATCACATGTTTATCTATTAATCACATCTCATATTTATCTTTCCCTCTATTTAATTAATTTCTTCTATTATGCATATTAAAATAATAATAATTTCAGAATGCATTCTTATAAATCATTATTTTATACTTTCTTAATTCATATATAATAATCTATAGAAAATTTATAAATGAAAAATCCCTATAAAGACTAAATAAATATATTTAATCAGCGTATCTATATGGAATCCTTTTCATTTTTCACTCATATTTTTCTAAAAACTTTGATTAGTGCACATGAACTAACGAGACAGTTCAAATATACTTAAAAAGAAGGATTTTTACTAATTTAAATTAATATTAACTTTTTTTAGATTTTTATCGAGTTATTTAGTATAAACCAACGAGACGATTCAAATAACATAGAAAGAAAGATTTTTACTAATTTTAATTAATTTTACTTGGAGTATTCATATTTTTATCGAGTATTACTCAACGGATTTGAGACGCGTATGTACAGTAAAGTCACTATTTTAACCGGGATTAGGACGAATATGTAAAAAAATTCTAAACAAATTTAGATTTAGAAAATACATAATGAATGAGTATACCCGATCCATTGTCATTCCTAATAATAAATTTAGATACATGAAATAAAATTAATTTTCTAAGTTTGATCAATAATTAACGCAAACAATATCACAACTTTTAACAAACAATATCACAACTTTTAAATAAGATATAAAATTATTTTTAAAATGTATACACATAAATTAAAACATAAAGTTATTTCCCATCGAGTCTCGACGGGAGTGTAAACATATTTTTTTCCACATTTTGGCAAAGATTAGAGATATCGATTTAACATGAATTAACGAGACGGTTCAAATATACTTAAAAAGAATGTTTTTTACTAATTTTAATTAATATTAAATTATTTAGATTTTTATCGAGTAATTTAGCATAAACCAACGAGACGGTTCAAATAACATAAAAAGAAGAATTTTTACTAATTTTAATTAATATTACTTGAAGATGTAAACATTTTTTTTTCGCATTTTGGCAAAGATTAGAGATATCGATTTAGCATGAACCAATGAGACGGTTCAAAGATACTTAAAAAGAGATTTTTACAAATTTTAATTAATATTAACTTTGTTTAGATTTTTATCAAGTAATTTCGCATAAACCATCGAGACGGTTCAAATAACATAGAAAGAAGGATTTTTACTAATTTTAATTAATTTTACTTGGAGTGTTCATATTTTTATCGAGTATTACTCAACGGATTTGAGACGCGTATGTACAGTAAAGTCACTATTTTATTAGGACGAACATGTAGAAAAATTCTAAATAAATTTAGATTTAGAAAATACATAATGAATAAGTATACCCGATCCATTGTCATTCCTAATATAAATTTAGATACGTGAAATACAATTAATTTTCTAAGTTTGATTAATAATTAACGCGAACAATATCACAACTTTTAAATAAAATATAAAATTATTTTTAATATGTATACACGTAAATTAAAACATAAAGTTATTTTCCGTCGAGCCTCGACAGGCTACAGAAAAATTTATTCTGATAATTTATCTAATTTGAATTCATATATTCATATCTAATAATTTTTATTTTATTATATACATTCACATATCAATATCTATGTGTAATAGATATCGAATTCTAATTCATATATATTATATACATTCATATTATAATATATTATAAAACTCATAATCATATCACCTCGATTCTTACTACTCATACAAAAGTTCTTAATTATAATTAATTCACATATATTCTATATATATATATATATTAATCCGATTCTAATTCATATATATCATTCATATAATAACATATAATAAAACTCTTAATCATATCACCCCAATTCTCACGCCTCATATAAAAGTTCTTAATCATAATTTATATATAAATATATCTTTTTCGGCCTTTTGGTTAAGATTAGAGATATTATTAATTAACACAAACTAACGAGACGATTCAAATAGACATAAAAGAAAGGATTTTTAATAATTTTAGTTAATATTAACTTTGTAGTGTTCAGATTTTTATCGAGTATTAGCCAACGGGTTTGAGACGGATATGTATACAGTAAAGTCACTATTTTAATCGAGAACATGTAGGTAATTTCTAAACTTAATATTACTTTGAAGATGTAAACATTTTTTCCGCATTTTGGCAAAGATTAGAGATATCGATTTAGTATGAATCAATGAGACGGTTCAAATATACTTAAAAAGAAGGATTTTTACAAATTTTAATTAATATTAACTTTGTTTAGATTTTTATCGAGTAATTTAGCATAAACTAACGAGACGGTTCAAATAACATAGAAAGAATGATTTTTACTAATTTTAATTAATTTTACTTGGAATGTTCATATTTTTATTGAGTATTACTCAACGGATTTGAGACGAGTATGTACAATAAAGTCACTATTTTAACCGAGATTATAATTATAACGAACATGTAGAAACATTCTAAACAAATTTAGATTAAAAAAATACATAATGAATGAGTATATCCGATCCATTATCATCCCTAATTATAAATTTAGAGACGTGAAATAATTAATTTTCTAAGTTTGATTAATAATTATAGCGAACAATATCACAACTTTTAAATAAGATATAAAATTATTTTTAAAATATATACATATAAATTAAAACATAAAATTATTTCCCGTCGAATTTCGACGGGCTACTTACTAGTTGCTTTAATGGCAACACTTGTCTTTGTTATGTCTAAATAATTTAAAATTATTTATTTCATCAAGCTTATAAAATAATTTAATGGCGGCACTTGTCTTTGTTATGTCTAATTAATTTGTGATTTTGGAATCTATCTATAATTTAATTATTATAATTAGTCAATAAATAAATAAGGGACGTAGTGATGTGGAACAAGTTGCTACTGATTATTTGATGGCGAGAGATCATGAAAGGGATCGTAGTTGACAGAATTTAAAACAGGCGTAAGTTTCGTTTCGAGGATCAGAATTTCTATTATAATACCATTCTAGAAGCGGAACGACGATTCCGATTGAACACATGCGCTTTGCGCGATGACCTAAGTGGTCCCGGGCCCAAATTCCTTTGTTTTCAGACACTTTTGGCCTTTTTATTTATTTTAGTTTATTTTCCGATTTTGTTTTCTTTTAGGATTTTGATTCCTTTTAGGATTAGGTTTTATTTTAGGCCTATAAATACGTTCTCTGATGTATTGTGAGGCAGACTTTGATATTTTCTTGATTATAAAATTATTTTTTACTTCCGTTAGAAGAGCGTTTGTCTTCTACGTTATATCGTCTCGTGTATGTAGTAAACCATATTGTATGAGCAATTTGAGCAAAAAATTAAAATTGGCATGCTAATATTTTATTTTACCTTTGGAAATTAATATAAATTAAAATACTTATATGCATATAAGTTATCAAATTATATTATTTTGCTAAAGTTTTGATTTTGTTTACTAACTTTGAATACGAGGTTAAAATGTTGTCTAGTCATAATGAATATTAAAAAAAAATTATATGCTACAACTTCATGTAATAAATATTTTTGTATACTATATATAATTTTATATAGTTTTATTATATTTAGATACTCTCTTATACTTTATAACTTTATTTAGTTATAAATAAATATTTGTTTGATTCATTTTTCTTTGATAATTGCATAAAAGGTTAAAAATACAAATTTGAATGTATAATTCTTAGGGGTGTAATCGAGCTGAGTCGAACCAAATAATGCCTTGCTGAAGTGGCTCGTTTGACTAAATGAACTTCTCATTTAATTATCGAACGAGCTCTTATCGAGTCGAGTGCAAAGTCGAACCTAAACGAGCTTTTGAAATTTAGTCTTTTATTTAAAATATTAGTTAACTAGATAGTTAATCCAAATATTACTAATTATTGTAAAAAATATAAGATATCTAACTAATAATCTTGTATTTTTAAGATAAATCACTTAACGAGCTTGCTCATGAGCTAACGAGTCGAGTACCGTCATGCTCAACCTTGACTCATTTATCTAAACGAGCTTCTCAATTAATTATCGAATGAGTTTTTACCGAGTCGAACGCCGAATAGCTCGCGAGTAGCTTGACTCGCCTACAGCCTAATAATTATAGACGACTTAAGACTATTCCTACTTTTATATATATTAGTAGCTAATAATATATGCCTTAATGATATCCAAATATAACCAATTATTAAGAACTAAAACTCAATTCTTGTAAATAATCAAAATATTACATGAACAACTAACCAAAAATAGGACAAAAGTAAATAAATAAAAATGCACTATCATACATCATAATATACAATATGTCTAGACAAACTGCAAACCACTTTAATATTCAAAACGTAGAGAGCTAGAGTTCTAGTCAAAAGTTATAATAACAGAAAGAGAGAAAGAACGTGTTAAGAGTTCAACGAAGAGTCCCCATATATATATTAACTAGGGATGTCAATCTGGCCAATCCTTTCGGTTTCGGGTCAATCCTATCGGGTTATCGGGCTATTCGGTCCGGGTTAAATCGGGTTGATTTTTTTTCGGGTTGAAAAAACTCAACCCTAACCCTAACCCTAACCCTTCGGTTTTCGGACTGGCCCGTTGGGTCACAAAGTTTGCAAATAAAAATTAAAATGTATGTATTTTCTTGACTATTCAATATTTGTCGCAAAAAAACTACACAAAAAAAATAAAAAAGTAACAAAACAAGAATACGAGTGGCCCAAAAAATAGAAACTTGATTAAATTCAAAAAATAGCATCCAACAAAACAAGTCTAGTAGCACTACACGACATGAAAAATAACAATAATATTCAACATTAATTCGTTATCTCACAAATGAAACTAAACACTTGAATGACATTCATCTTCTATGATTTATGTGTAGAGCAAAAGAGGGCGCGACATACAACTACTACAAGTAATTAGTATGATGTATTATTTATTTTAATTTTTTAAAAATACATCAGGGTTATTCGGGTTGACCCTAACCCTGATCGGGCTAGCCCGAATAACCCTTCAACCCTAGCGGGCCAGCCCAAATAGCCCGGTTATGTATTCGGGTTGTAAAAAATCAACCCTAACCCTTTATTTTATTCGGTTTATTCGGGTCGATCCGTCAGGTTCGGGCTCAATTGACATCCCTAATATTAACGAATCTGAAGAGTCCAGATATGGTGAAATTAGTATTAACAGATTTATGCAAAATCTCGGAGAACAGCGTGTTCTTTCTTTTTTTTCTTTTTCCTTTTCTATTTTCTTTTCACTTTTTTATTCATTAAAAACTAATTATATTCTAAATAGTTAGATTTTTTAGATCGTATTTCTGTTTTTGTTTTCCTGTATTTGTTGTTCTTTTTTTTTAGATGGGGACAACATTTGTTGGTTAACAAAAATTCAAAAAATAATTTAGATAAGATAAATAACTAATTAATTAATACATGACCTTAACTTTCCACGTGAGCACCTGCACAACAAACTTTAAGTAATTAGGTTAATAATTTGTAATTAATATGTTATTAACCAAAACACATACAATTCATAATTCTACGTGACTAATATTTTTATTAATTTGCCTAACACAACAAAATCTATAAGAAATATGACTAAATAAAAAAATTAAGGCATGAAAATAAATGTTGCTAAATATTGTTCACACTTATTAGATTTCAACAAGTAGTAATTATAAGAGGTTGTTAGACACACATAGATAATTGGTAATTATGTGTGGCTACTACATTTTATTAATTCGCCATGTATGCATAAAAAAGTTAAAGAGAAATATGATTAAATTGGAAAAGATTAAATAAATTGAGATCAAAATATAAGTGTGATTAAATACGTTTCCTCACATTTATTTAATGTCAATAATTTGATTAAAAAATATCATTAACCACACATAAATAATTGCTAATTATGTGTGGCTAATACTTTTTCCAAATCGCCACGTAGACGCACCAAATTTAAAAAGAAAATATGTTAAATAGAAAATAAATTAAAACTTTAAGATCAAATATATAAATGTGACTAAAATGTTATTGCTACACATTTTATATGTCACTAACTAATTAAAACAGTCCAAATTATTTGCCCACACATTTTTTAATTATGTGTGGCTGAATTACCACACATTATTAATTATGTGTGGCTAAGTATGTGTGGCTAAAAGTTCAATTTCTTGTAAAATTCGAGAAGTTAATTACAGAGATGTCAGAATTAACTCCAAATTCAACACCAATTAATTACTTTATTAAATTATAAATAACTAATTAATCATGATTCATCAACCTAATTATTTGCAAAGTAATATATATGTAATGAAATAATAAAGAACAATTACATTAAAAATGAAAAAATTAAAGAATAATAAAATTTTATCAGTAATCTGGTTACTAAATATACACTCTATATGTCATTACATTATTTACATTAAATAATCTTTGAAGTCGGCAACATAAAAAAGAGAAAATCTTTGATTTCAATTTAAAATTCCAAATTCCGGTGACAATGAACATGTTCATTAACTTCTCTTATTGCCACACCCTATTGCAGGTTCCAGCCACTGCGTCGCGCATCCGGTGCACAATTTGTCAAGCAGTCACTCACGTTGTCGATCTGTGCCATGAGCCGCCTGCCCAACCTTCTCCTTATTCATACACATCGTTGTTTCCTTATTCCAACGCCCCATCCGGTCCGCTACCAATCCTCACGATCGTAAGAAGGCTGTGATCGTCGGAATATCGAACAGTTGATCTCCATATAAAGATAAAGATATGAATTAAAAATTCATTGACTATTATGTCTCCCCATTGGTCACGTAAATGGAGATTCACGTGAATGTTAATTGACACTATCATAATCTAATTGTTCATCAATATGTAATTTAATACTTACTAAATATTAATCGGCTAATTATAAATATTGTTTTGTGCATATAAATTATGTACCTTTACGTGAATGCTTTTGGTGCGGAAACATCTTTCTTATCAAAATCGGAATGAAAAAACACAACGAATGTGAAGTGTAGATGGAATTAGTTGCAGAATTCTGGAATTTATAGGCAAAATAATAGTATAAAAAAGGAAAATTTGTTATTAAAATTAATATTTTGCCACAAATTATGCTTTTGTAACATCTATTATTAATTGTCTAATTAATAATTATTAATGTACAATTATAATATAGTACCATTTAAATATATTATTTCTAAAACAGAATATATAAAAAAAAGAAAATAAAAAAAATTGCTATTAACGGAAGGTTTGGCTAATGTTTTATAAATGGTTAATAAAATATAATTGACGTTACCAAGAAAAATAGTATTTTAATTTAATTAATTTGTTGTCATTAATTTTAATTTTGTAACGGTTTTTATTAATTGTGTGATTGTCAATCATTAATAAATAATTGTAATATACCATTTTTACTTATAATTTTCAGAATTGAAAGGTGAAAATTAAAAAAAAAACTAAAAAAATTAAAGTTTCTATTTCTGGTCATCCGGCCTTGCTATTATAGTTTATAAAGATATATTCATTAGTAGATTCCATCCATTGTTTGGGTTTCACCAACTTGATTTAACAAAGTAGTATTTTGGGAACTCGAATAACAAATCTATATATTATGCTTATGTATAACATTTAACACTAATACTTTTTGGACATATATGTCCGAACATAAAATGAACATATTAATAATCTTAACTTATAATTTATCAAATAAAATAATGGTGTTGGTTAGTACTCTAATGTATTTACTTAATTAATCCAAACCGCCATTTTTAGAGAGAGAAATATGAATACAAAAAATACGAAATTAAACTAATAAAGTTATTTTGTGATTTTCACTAATCTTTCGGAAATACTATTACTTGATAGATATTTATGTATTCACTTGAATTAGATTACTCAAAAAATAATAAACTGAATGAATGTGGAGAAATTACAAAATTAAATAAATAAGTTAAACGGATCGAACCGATTCATTTATCCAAACAAGCTAGATTATGTTCGGACATTTATATCCAATTAGCACCACTCAACATTTAAATGCTCATAATGAAATGCGAAGCAAGAGATGAAAATGGTCAGAACTGAAGAAATGAAAACTGGTAAATGATTGTGCAAATTTATGTAAAGAATGGCCGCTAGTGATTGTTCATTATTATTACATCGGACAGCGCACAGCCCCAGTAAAATAAGTGAATAAAAAGGATAAGGAAAAACAAGAAAAAAGAAGGCAAGAATGATTGGACAATAACGAATCTATGAACCTGCAACTAGGGTTGTATACGAATCGAATAATTTTGGTTCGGTTCGGTATTCGATTCGAATTTTTGATATTCGAATTCGAAAATTTACTATTCGAATTAGTTATCAAATACTTTTTTCGATTCGATTAGTTATCAAATACGAATTAAAAATCATGATATTCGATTCGATATTCGAAAATATTCGATTATATATATAAAAATAAATATATATATATATATTTAATATTCATAAATACATATTTTATATAAATATATATACAAATAAATATTTTATATAGATATATATACACAAATAAAATATATAGATATATATATTTAAAAACTAAACTATAATTTAAACTAAAAAATAAAATTAATGCACAAAAGTAACTTCTAGTCTTCCCACTCCCAGTCCCAATCCCAGACTCCCAGACGGCAGACGCCCAAATTCTCCCAACTCAACTCTCAAACCCTAAATTATCGTCCAACACGGCCCGCCGTCTTCGTCGAAACGCTGCCACCGGCCCACCGCTAGCATTGCGTCTCCCGCTCGTGCTTGCCGGACCGCCGTTCACGCCCGCATAACGACGACGAATCTTATGGGCGGAAGCGAACCGTGGCAAGTCTCTCTCTCTCTCTTTCTCTCTCTCTCTCCCTCTCCCTCTCCCTCTCCCTCTCCCGAATAATCATCTGAATTTTGGTTGTTTTGAGTCGATGTTAATCTTTCTCATTTTCTATTTGAGTCGATAATTTGTACGTGGATGAAGCTGATTTGCGATTAGGGTTTGGCGAAGGTTATTAACTTATGCCCTGCTTATATAATCTCATACTTACAAGTGCAATTCTTGCCTTCTCTTTTGTGATGATGATGTCGTTTTTGCAACGGGTATTACTATTGCTATTTCTATCTTTGTCGCCTCAGATTTGATATAGTCATGAATTTCTTAGTTTCGACATTTAGATAAATGTTGTGAGGTTTAGATATTATGCCAAGGATGATGTCTAATGGGGTTAAAGCGTACGCAAATGCACCCCTTTAATTTGTTGCTTCTGACCTTTGTGTACGTTACTCTAACCAAATTAGACGAATTTTGGTTCTGAAACTGTTCTTATTTTGGGACATTTCTGTAGGGTTGACGATTGACCGGCTATACTGTTTTCACTATAATGGAGAGGTCAGAGTGCAAGGAAGCAGAGAGTGCCAACAGCAGAAATTGGGACGAATTGTTCTGTCTCTTTGCCAAAGAAATTGTGGGTGGGAATGACAAACGTAAATTCAGGCCATGATAAAGCTTGCAAAGATGTTAAATCATGCACCTGAAAGTATTTTAGGACTTGCTGTGCCAATGTTATTGGAGCTTCTTGGGAGCCAGAGGCATAATATGAGTTCACCGGTTCGGGAAGCTTCTGCGTACTGCTTAAAATGTATTGCTTCTCAAGGTGAATTGGCAGATCTTTTGGGTCAATCAACTGCCGTTCCTATACTGTTAAGACTGTTGCCGGATTCAGAAGAGGGTTTGCTATGATTTGTGAGTTGGAACATGTAATTATTTTTTTAGCATCTATTATTGAATGTTTATTAGGTAAATATATTGGATATATCATGTATTTTTTAATTGAGTGTTTAATTGTTTATTAGGTAAAATATTCTAAACGAACCGAATAGTTTCGAATCGAATATTCGAATTGTAATATTTTTTTACATAAAAAAATCGAATCGAATATTCGAATAGTTTCGGATATTCACGAATATAATTTCGAATCGAATACGAATCAAAAAAAATTCGAAATTGAATCGAATATGGAGCTATTTTTTCGAATACGAATCGAATATGGAGCTATTCGGTTTGATTCGATTCGTATACAACCCTACCTGCAACCATGTACTAAAATGTCAACAGATTTTGTTGACAGATAACAACTTTTCAGTTAACTGAGACTGGGATAAATCAAAGTCAAGATCACCAAAGCAGGGTAAATTTGTTAATTACTTCATATATTCATTTGTCTTTGTTGAGCATAAATTACAACGGCACATAAAATAGAGGAAAAGGACTACACAAAAATTGAGCTAATTAGATTACAAAAGAAATAAACGGAAATAACGAATAACAAACTTGATTCGTACGTCGAGTCGAGGAGGCCTCTATCCGCAAGACGAAATACGCCCCTGCTAGTGCTCACGGTACGACGTATCGTCTTTCAAAGATAAAACGACGAGGACTTCTTGATATCTGCATCGAAAATCGAGACAGCTCCGGCGAACAAAACGAAGTTTAAGAACCGAGCTTTGACACTATAATGCAGCTAGTATGAAATGCAAATTGCTTTGACAAAAGTTTGAGAGCACAAAACGTTATGTCTCAAACCTCCAAATAATCGAATATATATAGCAATTCCACTGGAGGGGCTGAAGAGGCACACATTGATGTCCCTGCCATCAATTTCTGGCCACTAGAAAGGCACCAGCCGTTGGTTACAAAGCTAAGTAAAAGTTAGCCATTAACATGACCATTTAATTTGGAATTCAAAAGCCAACGGCCATGACAATCCATTTGCCAAACAATTAAAAAAAGAGAAAAGATTTTTGGACACTAGGTGGTTAGCCACCCATGGCATTTTTGTAAATATTTAGACTTGTTAATTAATTTAATAAAAATCGAAAATTATGCTATATTATGGATTGTCTAATTTACCCTTTACCCCTATAATCTATGAGATTAATTCAAATTTTGAATTTCAAATTTCAAAATTCGAAATTTATTTTATTTTAGGAATTCTTTTGTGATTGATTATTATCCATAATTAATTTTTGATTTTGTTTCCATTATTATACCTAATTTCCACCAATTTAGGGATTCTTCAAAATTAAATCATATTTCGTTTTTTTTTTATTTTCGGTATTATTTTATGATTGATTTTTATCCATAATTAATTTTTGATTTTGTTTCCATTATTATACCTAATTTCCACCAAATTAGGGATTCTTCAAAATTCAATCATATTTCGAATTTTAGTTTATTTTCGAAATTATTTTGTGATTTGTGAGGGAAATATAATCCTAATATAATCCCACTAATTTAGGAACTAATTCGTGGAAGGGAAAAAATATTATCCTAATATAATCCCACTAATTTAGGAACTAATACATGGGAGGGAAATAATTACTTAGGAGAGAGATATTTTGTATAGTATTTCCATGGAATATTATTTTTTTAAATTTTAAATTCATTATAGTAGTCGAAATTTAATTTAATTTAAATTAAATACAATACTTTGAAATCGAATTAATCTACTTTAAAATTCCATTATATATATTAATTGAGAAAAAATTATTTGATTTAATTTAATTTATTTTCTTTAATATTCAACTTGTAGTCGGAATATTATGAAATTTAATTAATGAAATTTCATTTGCTTTATAAATATTAATTAGAAAAAATATATGTTGCTATATTAAATCTATAATTAAATATAAAATGTATTATAATTTTTTAATTATTTATAACGGTAGGAATATTATGAAAATGATTTAATATAATTTTAATAGAATTACATATGTTAATTGACATAAAAAAAAGATTTTTTCTAAAATAAATATGTAGTAATTTTATAATAAATTTCGATCATTTTGGAGGGGGAAAAAAGAGAGGGAGAAATAATGTATTGGCGCCAAAATGAAAGATTAAGGAGGGAATTTAGATAAGGGACATAATTGACACAAAAAAAATACTAAAAAAACCGACCAAAAATAAGAAAAGAACCGACCGATTTTTGGCCAAAAAACCGGATGGTGGCTGGCCACCGGGTGGCCGAATATCACTACCCTTAAAAAAATTACTTGTTTAATTATTGTGTGTTACATGCACAAATGAGCTGAGAATTAATTCAAGTCCAAATCAAATTCAAAATTCAAGGCCCATATCCGAGCCCGAGCTCGTTCATTCAATGTGAAAAATCACATTAACGAAATTGTCTACAACAAATTTATTTTCAACACACAACTCAAATATATCATTTCTCACTCACCAATTAATGGTTTTGAGAACATGAATATATTCCAATTATTTACTGAACGAGTAGAATAATCCCATATTATTTAATTTTCAATTAAATAATTAACCACTACAAATAATGATTTAAAACCATTATATCCAACAGTTTTCTGAACCAATTATTTGATTATATGTCGAGAAAAGTATTCATGCAATATGGAGTTATATATTTGACAAACACGTGTTCATCAATTCGTTCGGTCTTACCGTACAGTCGGAAAAAAAAAGACAATATATTGTCGTTAAATAAGATGATAGTTTCTTGTTAATTAATTTTCTTTTGACAATTATCTAAAAAATAGTAACAATTTTTTTTACCCTATATCTAGTTAAAATATCAAGTGTCCTGAAGATATGTGACAATTTGGATCCAAATAAACGACAAGACCGATCACACCCAAATACACCTCATTGTATATTAGGGAGGCTACTAAGGAGATTAAGAGTAATTATGGATAATTAGAGTTTATTAATCTCAATTTGAATTTATAAATCTCTAACAATATGTATACGTATATAATGTTAGATATGATAAAATAAAGGCAAATTTTTTTATTATTAATTACTAATTTTTATTTTTAATTAATTAATATTTAATTAAAAGTATATTAGGATTTATTAATTTCCAATTAAAATTTATTAATTTTAATTAGAACTTTTAATTGGGATTTCTCAATCATATTATATCTCCGGATGAAATACATTTAACTCATTTAATAATCTCGATCAAATTAATCTCTAATAGGAGGATCAATCCCTGGACAGTTGATCAAAATTGTCTATTTTGTTTATTTTCAAAGCTCAAGAGTCGAGAGCCTGAGTGGGTATTGGGTATTTACTATTTATTGAGTTTAGAGAATGGGCTCAAATTGGTTTATTCTATCAACTGGGCCTATTTATGCCATTCTAGATTGGGTGATTCTAAATGTAACCCCATTTTAATCTTTATAGCCTCATATTTAAAAATAAGAATTAAAATTATATTAATTATACTATTTTACCCCTTAACCTTCAATTAAATTAAATTAAATTAAATTAGATAATAAATATATCCAAGTAATATTACTCAGCCGTAGCCTCTTCTGATTCCACTTTATGCCTAAAAAAAATTATCATTTCTCTCTGCCATGTCAGGCGGCTATGGTTATTTTTTCATGAGTCATGAAAAATGGTTGTTGTACAGAATTAATTCAAGGAAAGAAAGAAGAATTGAGAACCTGAAAAAGAAAAATCAAGTGAATAAGTTTCGATCCAATCTTTTGTCTTCTTAAGATGTATTAAAATTATTAACCCAGCGGTAAAAATAACATTTCTTTACACCGGGTTTTGAGTTTTCACAGGTCATCTCCAGCGGCTATGGTAAGCACATAAGAGACTAATTTTAGCCAATCTCGATCAAGGATTCATACCAATGTTCAAATCGAAACTCAGCTATAAAAATTACATCGAATTACGCAAAAAATTATGGAGATTCACGAACTTGAACCATTTTTTTTTCTTCCGAAAATGGCATCCTAACCAGAACCAATTGAAAACTCAATTAGCATAGAAGAACTGAATTTGGAATATCAATGGCGATACTCTCTCTCTGCTGTAGAGTCGTGGAGTAATTAAATTATTATTTTATTAAAAATAATTAACTTAAGGGGCTACAAGCCTACAAGGATAAAAATGTAATTTAATAATATTTTTTATTTTTTAATAAATGAGGAGGCTGTAGAGAGTAAAAAATGGGCTATATTTAGAATTTCCCTTCTAGATTACATACGTATTTGACATTTCTATGGTACTCGGATTTTACAAAAATGGACAAAATTTAACTGGGCCCAACACCTATCAGACATATCAATAACGGTATGAAATAGAAAAAACTTCATCTCGTCTTGTACAAAAATTGGTTCCAATCATTCCAGTGGACGTTCAGCAATTAATTAAATTGGAACAACGAGAAAAAGGCAAATAGGAGAGAGCTATTTCTCTACGTCCTACGACAACAGTTCCCCCTATTTAATGTGGGCACCATTAACATGTTCATCGTTGATGTGACAATGTCACATTGGAATGGAGAGTCAACCATATAAATATATCTATTTTAAATTACCTATTAAATAACTCCATAATTTATAAAAGCAATATCTCCTAATAATCATAAACTAACTAATACAAACTAAACCATCCGCCGATCAATCCACGTCCGTCATGCGCACACGCAAAGACAATATGCATCGCATGATATCATCATTATACATACACGCGACCATATAATAAAGAATATGATCATTTGTACACTGCATGTCGCAAACAAATTAACAAACAAAGATCCACATATACAAGAATGACAAATCCAAACATTTCACGCGTACAACATTGAAATCAATGAATCAATCAGTAGCACAAACAATGCAAGAGAGCAACTTGGAAGCAATGGACTTGGAATCTGCAGGAGGGTTGGCAGAAATGGAAGTGGAGTCGTCGGTTTGTGGTATGCAAATGGTGGATTCATCAGCACCATCTTCCCTAGCCTTGTCACATTCATTCAAGAATTTGGTGAACGCAGTCTTCACGTACTCTGCTCCTTCTGCAACGCTCATTCCTTCGATTAGTTTTTCTGGGAAGCCTTCCTTGCGATGATCACCGCACAAAGCAGCAGCTAACACCACCAGTTCCTCCTGAAAATCGCACAGTTTCGCCTCGTCTTTCGCCTCCGCCTCGCGCAGCTTTACCGCCTCCCCTAGGGTTTCTGTACATTGTGCAGGGAACTTGAATTAGAATTTATACATGCTGAAATTTGTACATCACCATTCTTTCGTTGATGATGCTACTACTATATGAAATTCAAATATATATATAATGATTTGCATTTATTTCAATTAACTCGACTAATTGCAGGACAAATTAACTTATCTGAAAATTTTCCTTCTCTATTCCAGACCAGTCTCATATTTCAGTTCCATTAGATTATTATCACGTGTATTTTCAAAATTCAATAATTATTTTTTAGTGGATAGTTATCGATGATTGGAAATAATACACTTGACAACATGAATAGAGGATCTCGTGGTTTTAATTGACTTTTGATAACAAACTCCACTAATTACATAATATAAACGTACTAACTTTTCTGAAATTGTTCTTGTAGTTGGGCTACGAAGAGTTTGATCATTGGGCCTGAAACTAATTCTACTAAGAAAATCAATCCATACCCCGGCCCACCTATGACCTAACATCTTCAGCCCACAAAACTTTCGTCTCAATTAATACTCCTATTTTCTTTTCTTTTTTTTTACTATTAAAAGACTATTTTTAGTTTTTACTCCGATTATTATTTGTAAGCTAGAAATTAAAAAGATGCGTATCAATCTACTTACATAAAAAGGGAAGTTTTTTTCTAACAAGAATTGAGGTTATATAAAGTAGACTAATTAATTGGGTAGATTTTTTTTAGGAGAATATAAGTAGATGTAATTGTAGCATATACACATAAATATTGATGATTATTATAATAAATGAAGAGGGAGAGACGCGTACCGGGGCAGTCAGTCCTAGGAATGGTTCTGTTTAGGACTATATCGAAAGTGCCAGCCCATTCGTCGCGCTTTGTTAGAAACTCCTTTAGATTGAATATCTTTTTTATCGTTGCAGGTATGGATGAGTGTTCGAATTCCGACGTTGGAGTTGGTCCCGAAGGCCCATGTACAACTGCACAATCATTATCACAATATTAATCACAAATTGATGGATATAATATTCTCATTCAACTTTAATAACACTAACTAATGTCGGAGGTTTTAAATTATATGCTATCATGACATTGGAGAATTAATTTGATTACGTACAATACTAATATCAGAATTGATCATACGTATGCTACATGTGGCCGTTGAATTCGGGACATACATACTGTATCTAATTAGGTTTCGATTGATTGAAAATACATATCTAGAATTAATTAATACTTACCGGTCCCTTTTTCAATCCATGGAGATATGAAGATGGCCGGAACCCTAACCCCCAGTCGATCAAACTGGAAATTGTAAGGCTCGGGACCCACCAGTCCGTCGGGGCTGGGAACTCCGGTGACCGGAGTCGGAACATGGTCGAAGAATCCACCGTGTTCGTCGTAAGTGATAACAAACAGCATCTCATTCCATTGAGGACTAGACCTCAGAGCTTCATAGACTTCCTTGACAAATTTCTGGCCTTGGGCCACATCATGGGAGGGATGATCATCGTTTCCCGGCAATATTTTCAAGTCCCAGAATCTCTGTTCCACCACCACATAATTCGGCAACGTTCCCTCCTTGCAATGCCTCTTGAAAGATAGATCAAACTGGTGGAAATTAAATATATACTTGAGCTGTCTCAGATTCCTATAGAACAATGTGGCCGGAGGATATTGATAATAAATTCCAAAAGTAAAGTCTTCTTCATGTAACGACTCAAAGATAGTCTTCTGCGGGTAGCCGGCGATCAACTGGTTGGTCTCGTTGCTAGTAGCGCCGTGGGAGGTGGCGGAGTGGACAAAGAGGCGGTTGGGCTGCGTGGACGCCGGCACCGACGCGAACCACCTGTCGCAGACGGCGAATTCGGAGACGAGCTCCTTGTACACGGCGACGGCGTCGGGATTGAAGCCGTTCATCACGGTGGCCGACATCCCGCTCTCCTTCCTCTCTGCATTCTGGGCGAAACCCTGCATGGTGGGCTCCAGTTTCTTGTCGGCTAAGTCTGGGCTCCACTGCACGCCGAATACTTGTTCGTAGACGTCCTGGATCGAGTGACCCGGATCCGGGTCCACGTAGGCCGACCCGTTTTGGAATAATAGTAGGCCGTTCGACGACGGGTTTGATTCGGACCCGGTGACGCCGTTGATTTCTGGGTTGAGTGTTTTCATCCATCCTAGCATGTGATCGAATGAGCGGTTTTCTTGGACTAGAACTACGATTGTTTTGATGGGGGAAGAGTCTGAGATTTCTGGACTCATTCTCTCTCTCTCTCTCTCTCTCTCTCTAACTTTGTTTGTGTGTGGGGAAAAATCTCTCGGAGTTGAGTTTTGGCTGTTGGGAACTTGGCTTGTAATTGTGGACACGGGCGCCGGATGAAATTGATAGACAAATAAGAGAGAGAAATATAATTATTTCAAAGTTATTTTATGCACGTAACATTGCGCCTTCGCCTTGCGTTATTATTTTTGAAGATCTTATCTACTTATTGTTGCTTGTCTTCTTTTAATGATTCTAGATTTTGAAATGGTATCACATCAAGAAAACTATAGTGGTATTTCGAAATTTCAATAATAAGGTATGACTTATGGCCTATGGCAGGAACCCACATATAATTATTGGGAGACAGCTTTCCAAACGTAGGAACTTAAGAGAGACTTTTTGAGAAAAATCTATGCATAAGTGCGAAAATACTCGCACAAGATTTTCCTCTTCTTTTTTTAGATAATTTTAATATTAAATTTTAAAATGGTGGATTCAAAACTCTCTATCGCTAGTTCAACACACAGGCATACATGATTTTTCATTGTCAACTTGTGTATTTTCCATTGAATTAATGATATGTGGCAATCTGGAAAATTTAAATATGACAATAAGGTTTATTTCATCCAATTATGATATATAATTATTTTTAAATCGACATATATTATTAATTCAACGGATATAATAAATAGGGAATTACATACAAATTGACAATAAAATATCTGAATTGGAAAATATTGGTCCGTTTAGAATTCTATTTAGGGCAGTACAAAAAAAGTTTCAAAACAGATCAAACCAACTCAATCTAACTAGATAAAATTAAAGTTACGGTCTATATTTATACATATTGAGTTGCTACCGATTTAAGAACAATAGAAAAAAACAAAGTGTTAGTTTGAATTATTTTTTTAAGGAATAAAAATTTAAATATCCTCCAAATCTATCCACGCGTCGCCAACTTCTTAGCGGGTCGCTTTTCAAGCAAAGCTCGAATTTGTACGTACATTCCTTTTTTTTTTTTTTTTAAGGTGAGTTAATTGATTCATAAATTATAATGTTAAGCTGGTTGTAAATATTAATTTGTGGTACTTTTCTCGACATAAATTTTGATTTTGAAATTATGTCGAATGATTTAGCTATGAATATTGAATTTTACAGGAAATTGGCCGGTTCAGTCAAAAATCAAATTACAAAAAGTTGATTTTATTTTTGGTTTAATCACACGCATGTTATATAAACTAGGGCTGGCAATTTTCGACACGACATGAACCGATACGAAATTAATGAGTTTGGGTCAAGCCTTATTGGGTTCGGGTCCTTATCGGGTTGACCCGATAAGGACCTGAAAATTTGGGGTCGGGTTCGGATTACCCGATAAGGAATTATATTTTTTAGTATTATATTTATTTAATTCAAATCAAGCTTTTAAATTGATGACATATTTATTTTTCCTTCCAAGTCATCAAAAGATATTAAATTTTTGAATATTTATTTATTTTCTCTTATTAATTTTATTTTAAAATATTTTTTCTTTTATTAAATCTTATTTTAAAATATTTTTTCTCTTATTAAATCATTTAAATTTGGGTTCGGGTCATTATCGTGTCGGGTCAACCCGAATATTATCGTGTCAATTTCGGGTTCGTGTCGTGTTCGGGTTTTGTCATTTCGGGTTGAGTTCGGGTTCGGGTTGAGCATATCCTTAACAGGTCGGGTTCGGACAGGTCGGGTTCGGATTGAGGTCGACCCGAACCCGACCCAACCCGACCCGATTGCCATCCCTAATATAAACCATTCATACACCCTTACTTCTTTTTTTGTATGACGTGAATAACTTGCAATCACCTATTCTAAGTGCGCATTGAATACCTCACTCAAGTGCTTGTAAATCATATATGAGATGATGAGAGTAAAAAATACTTAAAAAATCGTACATAAGAGTTAAATTATTTTTAAAAAGACGTTGATGGGTTTCGAACTTGAGACTAACCTTAGTCTAAAAAGTACTCACTCCACCACTAGCTAGATCGTCTTCAAGGGGACCCCTAAATAATTATGTATTATCTTTAAATGTGGTGTTTTGAGACTTTGAGAGCTAGGTCGTCTCCAAGGGGGACCCCTAAATATTTTTGCATTATCTTTAAATGTGGTGTTTCTAGCTATAAGTATGTTATTATAGTACGCCTTCAATTAAAGATAAATAATATAGGAGTATAACAATTGACAAGCGGACGTACTGCAGTTCTGGCACTTCGGCAAGAGACGAGGCATCAATTTGTAAGTATACAAATTTTACATTTTTATATTTTAAACGTACATACTACATTCCATTTTCTCATTAAATATATTTATGGTTAGCTAGAGATTCGGTGCCAAAATATTTATTGAGTTTCTTCAGTGATGCTGCATTTGTTTTGGAATTTAAAATTGTGTGAAGGCATCTTCAGTTAGAGAAGTCAGCAAAATCGAGACGCAATTTGTGTTTGTTACAAGGATCATAAGAGCATATGCTAAGCGTGTGAAATATATCCAATAACCATCAAAGAAATTAAATTATATATTTTCATTCGGTTGAAATAAAATGAACAGATAGGCTTGAAACTGATTTGAGCCTTCTTATGGATATATTTTGATTATTTTAAATTTAAAAGGTGTTGGTTTAATTCAAATTCTTTAATTTTGTGAAAACTGATTAAGTTCGAATCACCTAATTTTTAAGTTATTTACATAATTTGGACAGAGAGCTCTCTAGATTTTACGATTTGGACTAACTACAAATTCAAATTCTCATCCACAAAACTGGTTCGTCACATGACAAAATTTCATTTTCCTATGTATATATCCTAATTTGGTCAATTATGACATGCATTCACATGCCGGAATTGTTGATTTAATTTCTATGTAAACATAAGAGGGATAAAAAAAATTAGACTCGTGCTATGACCAATTTAGATCTTATGGCACTGAATTGAAATTTTAATCTTAAAGGATGAAGTACTAGTACCGCTCAACAGGTTGCATTTAACTTTAATCTTAAATATATATCAAATTAACTGGTTGCTTGATATACGTGCCCACTCATCGTATTGAGTGTGGCCAATCAATTATTTCTTGTACACCACTATTGAAAAAAAAGAAAAATTCTTCCTCGAGTCCCTTAAAGATGTACTAGTACTACTAGTTAATATTAATTTTGGTCAGATATACAAGTATTAAATTATAACAAATGGTATAAATTTGTGCGTTGGATACGAATATCCTTTCTTGAGAGAATTCGTGTAGATTCGAAGCATCACTTAAAAATATGTAGTTGATATTAATTTTGGTAAGACATACAAATATAAAATAAAAATCAATGGTATAAATTTGTAAGCTGCAGGAATATTCTTTTCTTAGCCTGTTTGGTTTCCTAGACTAGATAATAGTGGATATAATATGGGATGAATTGAGACTGAATCATGTGTAATAAGAAAGTATTTGGTTGGACATACAATTTCTATACTATCTCAACATAAATTTATTCATTTACTAATGTACCCTCTGCTACCATATCATCATCCACACCGCCTCTCCTTTTATCTCTCACATCTCTCTCTCTCTCTCTCACGACCTCCCTATCTACAGATATGCTCAAACTTAAATTCTCACCTCTATTTCATCCCACACCGCCGCCACCATTTTCTCATCCCATGCTGCCGCCGCCACAACAATCGCGCCCTCCTCTTCCGTCTTCTGCAATCTCATTGCCCCGCCGCCTCACACAGTCCTGACGTGCGCCACCACCATCACTCATTCCTTTATCTTTTTCTGATCTACAACCACCGCACCGTGTCGCGCCGCTGCCGCTACTTTACCTTTATCACCATCACTCCTTCCTTACCTTTTCTCGTTTAATCTCCAGGAGACCAAAACTATTCTTGATTCTAGGTGTTGTTTTCTAAATTTTCCAAAGTAATTGTCCCAGTATAAATCTTTTCATTGCTATGTTGTTTTCTAAATTCCCCAAAATGAGACGAGAGAGGAAATGATTGGAATTCGAAGGAATGAAGGAGATGTGTTACTGTGAACTTGTGGAGAGAGGACAAAATGGTATTCTGCTCACGATAAAAATTGTCGCTAGGGGAGGGCTCATACTCATAGTCGCGAGATTTATAACGGGCCAACTAATCATGGAAGTTAGTAACGGGCTTTAGTGTAGTTGAATCTTGTCAACCAAACATCATATTGTGATATATCTGGCCATTAGTCCGGCCTAATTAAGGCAACCGAACATGCACTTAAGATACTCAATCTGGCCGCCGCGAAAACACACATATTAAGAAAATTGTTAATTTATTTTTTTACCCCTAATTAATAGTATAAAAAACTTAAAAAGTAGATAATTTATATTAATAACAAGGATAAAATAGGAAGTTTAACATTATTTTACTCTAAATTTTTGAAATGGAATACTTATTGGGAAACAAAAAAATGAGCTAAAATAAACACTTATTAAAAAACGGTGAGAATATTTTCTAACTACCAAAATTTGAATTTGTGACATTTGGCCGCAAGCATTTCCATTCCATCGGTAGGTAATCACTGATCACTAATAGACATGGATTGTGATATTTTTGTTAGGATTTCAAGTGAACCAGGGTAAAGATTAAGAAAATTACTCCCTCCGTCCCCCAAAAGTGTGGTCCAATTAATATTTTATATCTCACATATAATTAAATTTGGACCATACTTTTTAGGGACGGGGGAGTATCTGATTAATATTTATTTTCTATAATATTATGAGAGCTATAAAGAGAGAAAAAGAAAAGAGAGTGGATAGAATTACCCTACAAAGAAATGAAAATTAGCTAAGCTAGTGTGAGAATCCTAGGCCTGTATAGCCCAACTCAAGCCTGCCTATATAATAGAAGTTGGGCCCACTCAACCTCCCAAGACTACACAGGCAGATATAAGCCCAGATAATCGACACAGTTGACATTTGACCCATAGGCGGATAGGCCCGTAGGCACTAGAAATAGAATCATATTGTTATTAAAAAATAAAAAAATAGGACTAAATAGCTTAAAATACGTAAATTATTGTCTATTTTTAATTTTTTCACGAACTTTTGACTTTTTTTTAAGTATATAAATTTTATATTTTTTATAATTTTTTCACGATTTACAAATTTGGAGAAATCAAACGTATTGTGGCAACCATAATTGTCCAATTACATATTTCGTTAGACATTATTTTTTATTTAACGGATTAAATTTAGTTAATATAAACATTTTTTTTCCTATTTAAACCATAAAGTTTTGCCCTTAAAAGAAAAATGGCAAAAAAAATTGTTTATTTTAAGTAAATTAAAAATAACATCGGATAATATGTCCGTGTGGATAATTTTGGCCGCTACATCAACTTCGATTTGGTCAAATTTGTAGATCGTCGGAAAATTGTAATAATAATGTAAAATTTGTGTATTTAGAAGGACAATTGAAAGTTTGTGGAAAAAATGAAAAGGCAAAATTTTATGCTAATTAACCCAAAAAATAATCCAAAACTTCCATCAAATTAAATTTATTTTACAAGTAGAAAAATATTTTTGATGAGCAAGGAAAAAACTGCACTCAAATTCTAAATACAATATACATACCAAAAAAATAAATATAATAAATAAATAAAAACACACGAATGAATTCAACATGAGGTATTCATTGAACAGCGGGAGCGCGGCCACAGGGCAAGCAGGAGCAGAATTTCCCGGCAACCGACTTGGAAACACGCTTTTGCGGTTGACGCGCCGCCGCGTCACAGACAATATGCGACTCGTCAGCTCCATCCTGCACTGCCTTGTCACAATCATCCAAGAATTTCTGAAACGCGCCGCCCATGTAATCCACCGCCTCAACAACCTTCATTCCCCTCACTATCTTGTGAGGGAAACCATCATCTTCTCCTCCATGATCGCCTTTCAGCACCGCACACATCTGCACCATCTCTTCTTGAAACTCCGTCAGCTCCGCATCTTCCTCCGCCTCCCTTACCCTCATTTTCGCCGGCTCCGACAGCTCAACTGCAACATCAATCATGCACGCTTCAGACACAGTCTCTGTGTGTGTGTGAGAGAGAGAGAGAGAGAGAGAGTCTATTACCAGGGCAGTCTGTTCTGGGACTAGTCCTGTTTATAACACACTCAAATGTTCCTGCCCAAGCGTCGCGTTTTGTTAAGAAGTTTTGCAGATTAAAAATCTTCTTCACAGTTGCTGGGATTGAGGAGTGCTCATATTCTGACGTGGGATATGGTCCAGAAGGTCCATGCAGCACTGCATTACGTACAACTCAAATAACAAATATAAGTAGTTAAAAAAAATAAAAGTAGTAGTAATTCCTACCTGTTCCAGGCTGAATCCAAGGTGATATGAAGATTGCAGGAACTCTGACGCCAAGGCGATCAAATTTGAAGTTATAAGGCCCGGGACCAACAATGTCGTCCGGACTAGGGACTCCGGTGACGGGCGTGGGCACGTGATCATAAAATCCACCATGCTCGTCATATATGATGATGAACAAGATTTCATTCCACTGTGGACTTGATCTCAGTGCTTCGTAGACTTCTTTGATGAATTTCTGCCCTTGTGAGACGTCGTGAGGCGGGTGATCATCGTTGCCCGGGATCAGTTTTGTCTCGAAATATCTTTGTTCTATCACTACATAGTTTGGTAGCTTCCCCTCCTTGCAATGCCTTTTGAAGTTCAGATCAAACTGGTGGAAGTTTTTTATGTACTTCAATTTTCTCAGGTTCCTGCATGCACTCATTTAACTCTTGTCAGAAATTATTACTCTAGATTTTGCAATCGAATTATGTTGGAAGAATTATTAAATTACTGTTGTGCTGTGTACAAAGTTTGAAAGTCTGGATATGATTAATTAGATACTCATATTTAAAAAATACAAGAAAAGTAAAAGCCATCAGATAGTCGTGGTTGGTGGCTTTGACCATTAAAAATAGTTAGTAGAGTATTACATCAGATCTAACTAATCCTTCACCTAATCAAATCTGATTAAAGATGTGTGGATGTTTTATAATTGGTGGCATTGTATTGGTAATGAGGCCAGTGATAATTCTTTAATTCTTGAATTCATCAAGGCACAATAAGATGAAACTTTAGCTTATCCATGTCTTTTTTAAAGACTAATGATCAAATATTCTAAAATTTGTACTCACGTACACTTTAAATATGAATGTTGCTACAGATTCTTGACATTAATTACATGCTTAGGTCCATCTAAAAACAGGTGAAAAACATCGATAAACCAGAGTAAAAATCGAAAGAAATCAAAAGATGGATGCTTCATGAGTATGGAATTCACCTGTAGAAAAGAGTTGAAGGAGGGTACTGATAATAAATCCCAAATGAGAAACCTCCGTCCTCCACAGACTCAAAGATGGTCTTCTGTGGATAGCCTTCGATCAGCATCTTCGTGTCGTTGGCTGTTGCACCGTTGGACGTTGCAGAGTGTATGAAGAGCCTATTTGGCTGTGTCAAAGTAGGAGCTGAAGAAAACCATCGATCACAAACTGCATACTCTGATATCAGCTCTTTGAAAACAGGCAGCTGTTCCGGTTTGAAGCCGTTCATCACTATATTAGCCATCCCTTTCTCTATGGTTTCTGCTTGCTGAGCAAAGCCTTTCATTGTGGGAGGGAGGTTGTCGGCAGTGGCTGAGTCCTGGCTCCATGGGAGGCCGTAGATTTGCTCGTATGTTGCTTCAAAGGAGTGGCCAGGATCAGGCTCAACATTGCCAGACTGGTGGCCGTAGAAGACGTGATTTGAGCTGAGATTGGAGGTGGAGAGAGGGTTGGATTCTTGGCCTGTCACGCCTTCGATTTCAGGGTTGATGGATTTCATCCATCCTAGCATATGATCGAATGATCGATTTTCTTGGACTAGAATCACTACTGTCTTGATGGGATAATCTGTGGTATTCTCTGGCATTTTTTAGCTGATTTTAGTTTGATGTTTTTTTTCCAGTATGTTTTTGGATGATAGAGAATGAGATTGCAGAGACAAGAGGGGGGAGTTTACAAGAAGAGCTCAAATTGTGCTCTTCTTCCTTATGGACTTATTTAAAAGCATGTGATTCTTGATTTTATTAATGATTTAGTACCAATAAATTATGTAAGAATATTCTTTTGAAGTATGAAGACATAAGAAATGCATGCTGTAAACCCCTAGCCCAGATTATTAAATAAAAATCTAACTAATCTTGATATAGTTTGTGATTTTACCAAGTCCACTTCTGAAAAAATGGGATACTGTCTCTTTCTTGATTGGGGCAATTATGACTAATAAATAAAGCTTAAATTAGTTGGCCGTGAGAGCTATTCTAGTTTAGTGTTCAATTATTGATATACAAACATAATTTGGGCTACCCTAAAAAGCCTAGTTTTACATATTGAATATAATTACAAACTCAAGTTCATCCTCATATGGTTTCACTGCCACGGTCTCTCGTTACAATCGTGGCTGTGAAACCAAAGAATGCGTGTTCTCTCCATAACCACTCTTTGTCTGTATCAGATCCTCCAGATATGGAAACAAGAGAGAGAATGGTTGGTCAGAATGTGGGAAATTTGAAAGCCTATTTGACAGCTGATTTACAAAGGCATCAGAAAAACATCAATTTTGCATACTGCTTTTCACACTTTATGTGAATGATGGAATGAAATCAGCCACAGTTGGATGCATTGATACTACCCAAAACTCAATACACTTTAATTTTTAGCAGATTAATTTGCAAAAATAAAGCTAACAAGAGTAAAAAAGCCAAGATTGTCTGAAGGAAGAGAGAGAGTAGACAATAATATGATCATAGATGCATAAAAGAATAACATACCAATAACAATTTTTCTATAGAAAAATTGAATAACAGCTCTCAAATTTTCATATTATGTTGGTTTTTTGTGTACTTATAATCATTATCATATAACATGGAAGTAAATATCTCAGCTCAACCAAAGTTCCTAACTGCATCTTCCATTGCAGCTGTGAGTTCAAAAAACTACCCTCAACTAAAATTTAACAGTCTAGCAGAAACTCAAACTCAATGTGGCAAGATGGAGAAGAAAAATAGGCTCTCTTTTTTTTTTTTTTTTCTTTTTTTTATCATCTTCACAAGAGCAAAATATTCAGTTGGAGAGCACAGAGTTTTTGCCTTTATCATTCACTCTGAACACAAATCCACCAGCTGAAATAGACCTCTTCATTGCCTTTGAGGAGCCAACACCCCTCCAAATCTGATCATTTTCGACTCGTATATAATCATCGATTTCTTCAAATTTCAGAATATCTGAGATCAAGAGGGGTGAGAATGTGCCTAAAGAAACCGATCTTCTGTATTGATCATCCCCATTTTCTTGAACTGGGCTCTTTGGAGGCACATAGTTATCATCAACCACAGCCATCTCTTGTTGAAAACTCATTTCTTGATCTTCCACCACCAAAACCAAGTCATCCTGCCTCTCTACTTGATAAGCATTCATGTCCAAAACTGATGATGCAGGCTGCGGAGGAGGCGGAGGCAAAGGCGAAGACGAAGGATGAACCACAACCACCACGGAGGCGCGACACAACGGGCAATTCGACTGAGATTTGAGCCATGTGTCAATGCAAGGAAGGTGAAAGGCATGGCTGCATTTAGGCAGAAGCCTTAAGGACTCATTATCTTCAAACTCACTCAAACAGACGGCGCAATCCGTCCCTTCGATCAATCCATCGCCTTTTTTGTACTTGCACACAGTTATGGTCTTGATCAAGGCCTCATCCAATCCATCCTGAGCAACCTGCCATTGATCTTGAGACGACTCGTCACGATTCTCTCCTCCTCCTCCTCCTCCTCCTCCTCCTCCTCCTCCTGAGCTGTGATCATGCCTCCTCCTGCAGTACCTTGTCACCACAGTGTAGTAGCCCACGAGGAGGAAGGCGCTGGCGAGGACACCGATGATGGCGATGGTCAGAGGGGAGAAAGGGGTGCCGGAATCATCATCGGACGGCGGTGGAGGAGGGAAGATCAAGTAGCAGAACTGAGGGCAGTATATGCTGCAAATTCCTTGTGAACAATCTCTATAGTTGTCATAAGGTGCAAAAGGATTTGGATTCCCAACAGAGCTCATTGCTGAGAACTGAACCACAGTTTGCTTAGATTTTCAGCAATGTATGCATAGCTTTGGAGGTTGAGAGACAAGTGTAGAGAGAGAGCTTTGAGGGGAAGGAAACTAAAGTAAAAGGAGAATGTGAAAGTGGAAGTTGATATCTACTCTACTCTCTTCTTTTTTCTTTTTTTCTTTCAAGAATTTTTTTCTGTCAAGAATCTTATGCCTTTTTGAAGATATATATTTTGACAACATGAATTTTGCTTGCAAACTAAAGTGTATCATCACAACACTAAAATCCTTGCAAAGACAGTCACAATTCAAACTCTGTATTTACTGCAATTTAAGGTAGAGAATGGTCCACATCTACTTTTCCTTTCTTTATTTTGGCTTTACTTTTTAAGCCTTTCTTTATGTGGACTAGAATATTTCAACTTAGCCCTTATGATTAAGTTAGTAGCAGTAACTGAAAGCAACATATTTGGAAGCAACATGCCTACTAAACTACACATGTTGCCCCTTGTTATCACTAATTGTTTGTTGACCATATAAATGTATTTTGTTTGAGCTTGATTAACATTAGTCCGAGAAAGTTGATGAGTGTGTAGAAGCGTGGAATACATCGAGAGAGAGGGAGCCCCCACCACTGTGTGACAAATCAAATAAAATGCCAATATCTTGAATCATAGAGGACATGAAGTACCAGCATGTGGCTTGTCTTGAGATTTGTTAATTTCACAAGTTCAGAAGTAGGTGGAATATTAGGGGGCACTCTTCTTTATTAAAAGTTTATTTAATTAAAATAATTGGGCAGTTAAGTTGAGAAAAGACTATAAAATATTAGATGCAATGTGTTGGACCTTCCAAAGGATAAATAAACAGTGAATACCAACAAAGAGCAATATATGTACTTTATTAAAAGTGGTTTCCTTGTTATGTCTGTCTAGGAAAGAGGGTATGAATGTTTTTATAAAAGTTAAAAGATAATGATAAATTTAGGTAGAAATGGCAAAATAGAAAGAAAAAAAAAATAGTAAATCTCATCATCAACAAGTTGAAAACCAGGAAATTCTTGCTGTCAAATAATTGCAACTATATAATGAGAGACTTCAAAAGTAAACGCCTAATTATGGTCTCTGATTAAGCCAGTTGTTTCAGTGCAAGAGATAACTACATCATTTTTTTGAAAAAAAAAAAAATGATGTAAAAATGATGTAGTTATCTCTTGCACTGAAACAACTGGAATCACACCAGATTTAAATAATAACTCAAATGAATTTTAACCATAAATAATGCAAATCAGGCCATTGAATTAACAACCATCAGTATATACAAGATAAAATTTTAGGTTTATCGTGTTCGTATTGTTACGAATTTAAGGTACAAGGTAAAAAATGAGCAGCATTTGACATACAAGAAAAACCTCTTCAAATTCTAAACCTATCAACATCATACATCAAGGGATGTGATCGTGAGAAGTAACGGACTGTACAGTTACATTGTTACAATACAACATAAGGGAAAATGGAGATTCACTATATTTAACTACTTATTCTCAATCATATAGAGCAAAACTGCATGTATTCCTATGCCAAGAAAGAATGAAGAATGGCTATAAACACTGCACCTACAAGAAGATGGCCGATCAAGCTTTACTCTTCCGTTTCTCGTCCAGAGCCTGTTTGAAGTGCATATATACTATCAACTATATGTATACATACGGACTATGTGTATAAATATACATAGTCCGTTAAAAAAATCAAAATAATAAGACATTGCATCTCTGCATGAATCATCTGTTTTACTCAGTAGGCTTAAACGATGAGGACTACTTAATGTGTAATGCTTAAAGAAAGCCAGGCATGGCAGATGGAAGAATTGATCATGCATTTTGTATTTGAAAAACTAACTTTGACGCTCAAATTTGTAAATGAAATAAATAACAAAATACTTAATAATACAATGATAGCTAAACATGGAGTATATATTTATTTTCTTGTCATTTGAACTTCATATCATGCCTCGACGAGGACTGTCCGAGACAAGTCCAAATAAGACACTTATTCAGGAACGGATAAAGTATCTACTAACGGAATGCTAGTGGCAATGGATAATATGAAGGATTTCTTGTGATCAAGGCATCCTAGTACATGGAAACTTGTAGAACGTGTGCTTTAAGTATATGTTATTTTTAGGGAATGGGATTTGCCATACAACAAGTAGGATCATTCTCATAGAAAAACGTGACTCGATCATCACTCATATATCTTGGACTCTAGATGACAAAGAGACATATTCTAAAGAGGTCGTCAGTAATGTCAATTTTCTCAAACGCAACATTATACGATCTCTTACCTGATGCTAGTTATCTGAATTGAACGAAAAATAGTCACTGGTTTTAGAATGGCATGCACAAACTAGTTATAACTCAACGAAATATCACATTTACTTTTATTGAGCACAGTTGATTCTTAAGGGCAGCATTAAGGAAAAACTAGAAGCATTCTGACAAGAAATATTGATGTTCGTTGTGAAGTATATCAAGTAATTGATTTATGCAGGAAGGAATACCTTGCTCTGGAAAATTCTCATTGTCAGCACAACTGTATCTCGCAGTCTACATAGGAAAACGGAAGCATCAAGTTAGCCATTATACAGAAATATTACATTAGGCAGAAAGAAGTTACCAGGTATGTTTTCCTTGAAAATGCAAGGAATACGGTTGGTCATAACTTTTGCGAGGATATGTTCTATTTCTTTAGGGACGGGAGAATGCTAAAGCTGATGTAAGATGTGAAGTAGGGATTACCGTATGTCGTTACTTGTACTGAACGGATAAGACGAGCCATTTGAACAGGTCAGGACAAACTGCGCTGAGAGGCCGCTTGGTATTTTGATCTGAAAGTTTGAATAATGGTGTCAATATCTCGTAATTTGAATATTAGACTCATGAGGAGCCTTTTCGTGACGTTATAGTAAACCAACACTGACAACCCTTACAATCAACTAAAACTCTGGTGCACATGAGAAAGTTATTCAGATAATACTACTAACTGCAGTTTTCAGTAACATCCTCTTGGTCTTAAATCAGAAGAAAAAAAGGTAATTGTTACAATGTAGAAAATGAAACCGACAAGGTTATTCATGAACCCCTAAAGTAGGGGTTTTATTTTCTCATATAAAAAGGTTCCCTTAAGAATATAATAAAGAGTATCATACCGACAATTCTTTAGAATATTTATCTGAGATGACAACATCCTGTTTTCTCCCATCCTTGATTTGAAAGCCCGATCGCCTCAGGAATAGAGTTGCTGGCTCCCAATTCTCAGAAGAATCTAGCTGTCAAAACATTTTAAGGAAATTGCTCATCAGATTGAGAATCCTATATATTCTGAACATAACAAGTGCATTCCCATAAACAAAATATCTCAGCTAGCTATCTAGGATTTATGATAATAACAATTAAAAAGCTTACATACAAGATATTTCAGCATGTTATCTTGGATGTATGAAAACAATATTCAGATGTGAAGATATGTGCTTGCAACATTAGAGGTATAGATAATACTCTATTAATAGTTTTCATTTCTGAGTGTGAGGGCATTTTATTTCTTGTTATGCCACAAGCCCACAGCACAACGGAACAATGGTAAGAGGAACTAAGGAGAAGACAACCTTTGGTGAAAAACAAAAGTGTAATTTGCTTCATCAAGTTTGCCCTTTTGGCTTATTTTAACTTCAAAATCATATATTGGGGTTCGGCCAGAACTGCTAGTTATTCTCAATTGTGGTCTTGGACAACCACAAATCTGAAGTAGAATACCAGGAAAACAATTAGCATTCCAATCAAACTATCAAATGTTAAAAAAGAAAAGAATATAGAAGGCTGGAGAAAACCCTATTGATATGCAGTAGCCTTTGGTTGGTTTCTGCAATCCAACAAAATATGATTGAAAAGGATAAAGAGAATGTTAAACGTAACTAACTAATTTTATGGATATGAAACCTAACTAAATTCTAACTTCGTTGGGCATACAATCACATTAGAAATCATGAAAGTTCTGAAGAGAAAGACTGAAAAACGAAAGAACACAAAAACAGGATAAATTTGGCATATAACTTTGGACGAAGTATCTCGGAGTTCTCTTTGATATAAATGCAGTAATCAGGAATTGTCTCAAGAAAATTGCACTTCTTTAATTTTCTTTTGACATATGTTCCTCAGACTAACCAAGACACTGTTCTCGTATTTTTCAGGAAACTTTAGCATTCAAGGTAATGAAAACGCCACAATTTAACCCAAAAAACATGCGTGAGTTTCTGAAAGCTTTTGAAATTGTGCAACATATGAACTTTTGCTACCGATGAAGAAATATCAATACTTACAAGAATCAGGACACCAAATGTTGCCAATCCTGTAGAAATATAGGCATCAATCTCCTCCTGCATATCTGCATCTGCATTTTTCATACCACTCATCAGAATATATAACTAAGCAGAAGACTTTCCCCAAATTTTATCACTGGAAATGCAATAAAAATGAGGCCTGCCTATACTGATCTGACTGCATTCATATAACACAAGTTCGCTACAAAGCTCAGAATCAGTGCATCATTCTCGAATTAAAATGTTTCTTAATTGCATTTTTCTCATGATCAAGGTGGGAGCAAAAAAATTGTACTTTGATCATTTTGCAGTTGAAATGTTGACATCACTGCATACGTGCAAGTAGCCGAACAACCGCATAGTCAGCTTAAAACTCAAATTTCATAAATTAGCCATTGAACATTTGTTATCAAATGGACAAGAGAATCTAGTGCTATTCAACTTATTCGAAGCACAGATTAGCATGCATGTATAAGTAGAAAAATTTCTGCATAGGTACATTAAAAGATAACTCGATACATTGCACCACAAACAAGAAAAATCAATTTCATTCTTTTAGCAGGCAGCCAAGTTTCTCTTAAATCAAGCAGACACATATAGCATCCCTTATCCATTGCACTCACCACAAGTAATCTTGTTGTTGTCGTTGGCGAAGATTCTGACGAGATCACCCTGATGCAATTTGATGTCAAATAAAAACTAAGATACCCCATCATCATTTAATCGTGCTTGCAAACATCTGGGCTATCAATCAAATATCTGATACACAAGCTGCTTGGTCCTTTATCATGTTTTCACCATTTAACTATTCCTTAGTTATTTGTAAGATATGCTTTCTAGGAAAGTGCTTAGTATGGATAGTAAAAAGTAAGAATAATAAAGGAAATGAAGCTAGATTACCTGTCGTCCCTGTTCATCCATTGGTATACACTCAACGGCAATAAATTTATCAACGTCATCTGCTGTCACTATGTACTCTGGATTGGTAGCCCCTGAAACAATATTAAATGTGTAATATACTGTAAAAACATTGCATTTATAAACATATGCATATGAACACGAGTTCAATTATTTGGTCAGTTACCTTCAATATACTGCCTTGTACCATCTGGATAATGACGAACCCACTAGTAATTGGAAGGAGATGGCAAATAAAAGGTAGCAATTTATCAGTAAAAGTAATGCCACAAAATGAAAACCATTGAGTACAAATATAATGGCTCATACCTGAAACATGCAGAGAGATGTTCCACGTACAGGAAATCCACAGCCTAACAGTTTGAATCCTGGTTTAGCATCCCCAATTATTTGAAAGCCCTCTATTCCAGGACCATCTTCTGGGGTAGAACTTGTGTTATGTCAATACACGAGAAGATATGCTACTCATTCACAAGAAATTAGGCATATTACCTTCTGAACCAAAAGAACCAACTCTATCTTCTTGCATCATATGCGGATGAGAAAATTGATCGACAGCTCTTTGCTCAGATCCTGACAGGAATCCATTTCTTTCAGGCATATTATCCACCATATGGCTTTCGGGATTTCCATACTCTATTCTTGACCTGAATAACAAGTGCAACGATATCATGAAATTGGAACCGAACATTAAGATACTGAAAGCATTTTTTAGCTGTTAATACGAATAGGAGAACAACTTGTATTGAAATTCGAACAGCTAGAAAAGATACAGTACATGATTAGATTGTCAGAGGACACAGACAGCTATAAACTAAGGATGATGCACAGAGATAATACTGTAAATGGAGAAAACATCTTTGAAAAGGCAGATGTTGCTCAATAATCTATTGAGATTGAGGTCAGCTGAGTCACCAGACGAGTGATCTAATTGAAATTAATTTTCAAGGCAGAAACATTGGAATCAACCATTTTATACTTCCAAAATTTTTAATAATAAAAAATGTGTTAATTGTCAGTTAAAGAGACGTTTCAGATCAGCTTATTCATTATAAAGCATTCTTCTTTTGCACCTGTAGATTTGATTGAGCAAATTTCAACTAGAATTCATTGGCAACAAACCGTATTATACTGAGTGAAATGACTGACATACACTATTTTCATGTTGAAAATTAATATAATGTGTTCTATCAGACAAAAAAATATAACTCAACAATATCCAATATATTTTTGCTAAACACTTTATCTAAATCAGGACTCACGTTCCCACACATATTTTTTTCTGACAAAAGAACTAGTAAAATAATAGAAAATTCTTTGCTGTCCAAATTCTGCAGATCCTCATAAAGTTCATAAAGTAAGCAAAACAGCCTGACGAGGTTTTGCAAAATTCTGGCACTTAATGATCTCAAAAAGTAATGCAACTCTTAGAAATGTGAAGATAGAGTAACTTTAATAATTATAAAAACTGAATGTTTTCAAAGGAACCTGTCAAAGTTAGGCGATATCCGTTGAAGATTCTCATTATCAGGTGGCTGATGCATCTCAACACTCTGCCTCAAGCCTTTGTTAGGATCATTGGCTGGCATAAATCTTGACATGTCATCAGCTGGTTCCATATTTTTCCCATCAATATAATGGCCATAGGGAGAAAACCCATGCAAACCCTACAGAAGGAAAGTCAATAAAGTAACAATGTGTATTTCTACAAATATAAGACCATATCCTATAATCAGTGGACCAAGAATAAGTCATATAGACATTGTAAAAAGAAATATTGCCTCCACAAATGATGAGTAAGCCAACCTATCAGCTCTTAAACAAACGGGCTTAGACAGTAGTATCTTCAGCTTGAACAAAGATCAAAGCATGACAAAAAAGAATTGCAGCAATTACCATTGAACTGCTAGGAAATTGGCTACTTTCGGGTCTTAAACTTGGAATTTCTTTATCAATATAACCGTTTCTGGAATTATCTCCAATCATGGAATTCAACTCTACAAGTCTGGCCTGCATTTAGTGATTTCTTATTAGCTTTATTGAAGTTATGATGCCCCACTGTGAGCCTACATAGTGTGATGACGGACAAGCATAAAAAAAACCAGAATGAAGATCTTTAGGAACTACTTTTTCTTACTCTTCTAAGATCCAGTCTTGTACGCATTATTACCCTCAATGTCTAGTTAAAATACATTCATTGGCTCTAGTAATAAGATTCTATTAAGTTTGGGCTTCCAAAAGGGTAGAATTCTGCAATAAGTCTCTATAGAAACTAAAAGTTATCCACATTCTTAAAACCCCCATCCTTTAATTTCATCTAAAGACAGCATGTGGACTAATCCAGGAACATCATGAGGCAAATCATATTTTTTAAAGTACTATGCAAAAATATAGTAGACATATCCAACAGAAAATATCCATGTATAAGTCGTGTTGAAACACTCAGATATAATTCAGTCAGAAGCAGATAACTTTGGATTCTTCTCCATGTATTCCTGTTAGAAGGTTTACTGTGCATAATTTTCATCTCGATAAACCCTCCAATCTATCAGGATGAAGAAGAAAACTAAACAGCAAAACACACTGGCATACATTAGACAGCATACCATATCCATAACTACCCAATAAATGAGAGGAAGAGCAGCAAATGGAGAAAGAAACAAAACTACTGAAAAGCTAAAATTCTTGATGCTACAAACACAAAGTAACAGAACGAAACAAAAAACTGTTGGATGATACAAGCTTACATGTGACGTTCTTATCTTCAACTGGAGTTGATCATGTAAGTGCTGCAATAGAAGAGTGTCAAATTTTAGTAATAAGTTAAGCATTGGCTTCAGTGGAGTGAAGGTAATATAAAATTCAGTAAATTTACAGAGAAGGATCTGAGCTTTAATGTATAGAAAGATAATAATGACCACAGTTAACTTTGAGTGCTCCAGATACACATCCAAGCAAATGTTATTGCATTTATGCAATAACCTAAACGAAGGCAAAGGTTTTCCTAAAATAGAAGAATTTCTCATAGTGAAACAAAGAGTTAAGGAACTTTATCTCGCACTCCTTTTGTGTTAGAAATATAAACAAGATGAAGTAACATCAAATATTTCAATTCCCCACTAGCAAGCAACCGCTTTTAATTTCTTCCCAATTTCTTTATTCTCAGACACAGTAACCACGCCCTGTAATCCTACTTACTAATATCCTAAGGAGAATTATCATAATTGTTAAGATAAAGAGCATGACATTCTCCTATAGACATTATGTCACCAGCATCAATTGAGTTAAATGGAAGATTATTGCTCATCTGAAAAAGAGCTATTAAGGATTACATGAATAAAGAAAGATCCAACAGACAAAAAAGGACGGTAGTTGATTTAGTGATTGAAGGAGAAAGGGAGAATACATGTAAAATCCATAATAAACAGCAACAAAAACATAGCATTGATGCATCATTTTTATTTTTTTTTTTGGTTTTTTAAGATTAGCGATATCAAGAATCAGAAACATCATATAACTAATGTATAAATCTTAGTTACCAATGTATTATAACTAAATAAATGTAAGACAAAAATAACACTTATAATGAGTTTCTGACCTTGATGCTGTTGGTTAGGGCAGATGCATTGGTCACATGAGGCAAAGCACCATATTCATCCAAAATCATAAGCATGGATGATTTAAAGATATGTTTCTCGTCCTCAGCAACCTGGTTCCATGTGAACGCTTCCATGAAAATCCAGCAAATGTAGGAGAAATGGGGAGATGTAAGGAGGTAAGGGAGAATAACTGACTAAAGGGAGGAGATTTTAGTATAACCACTTTTCCAGATATTAAACTTTAAAAAAAAAAATCAATAAATAAATAACATTTGGCTTTAGCATAAGAAGCCACATAAATCAAATGACTGATAGATTTATCTTTTATGTACACAACCAAAAGAATAAAGAATAAGCGGAGTATTTAAATCAAGCTACTAAACATCCATTTGAACTGCAGAAGCTCCGGCGGCTAAGAGAAGTGGAGTATGTTGGGCATAATGTAAATAGACCACAAAACTTCTATAGAAGTGGTTTGTCAATGGTGATACACTACCAGGCAAGAACTGCACCGAAATGAACAATGGAATTTTACTAGGAGACAGGAGAAGCAAAGGTCTCCACCACAATCACAGAGTTTTGCAGAAATCATAATTAGATCTAAAGCATGTTGTGGTTTTTTTCAGTGAAAGATCTTATAGTAACTTAATGCATATCGTACAATAGACATAAGACTTCTCTTGATATGAACTACCCCAGCATTCAAATTCTTGACTCATTTGGAGTATAGAAATTCTGAAACCTAAGAAATGCTTCATCTTCCAACTATCCTATATTTCAAATCACTCATACAACATAAAAGTAGTAAAACATAGAAATCTGTCTGCCTAGAAAAACTGCAGCTTGACCGGATTATTTTCAATTTATAACAGGTACTGGTAGGAAAACAGCCAGAAGCAAATCGTGATCAAACCAAGTATTTACCTTTAGTTCATTAAGCAAGTTTAAATTGACTTCAAGGTCACCTTTCCTTCGTGCCAACTCATTTGATGCAGAAGTTATAACTTCATTTTGCTTTTCATCTAGAGCCTAAAAAGAAAATAAGTTATTTCACAATATGGGCTTATGTAACACTAACGAAAACTAATTATAGAGGAGGGCAGACACAAACCATCCGTAACTCGGAGAATTTCCTTTCAAGTGCATATTTCTCATTCAACAGCTGAGATTCCTACAATAATATACAACAACACAAGCCTCATGGAAAACATAAAGACCTGCATTTGTTATTGAAGCCAAAAAGCATCTCTTACTTTGATACTAGCAAGAGCAATTTGTTCCCGAAGATACATAATTTCCTTCTCTTGAGCTCTTTTCTGGGAGTAAAGTTCCTACAAAGCATTCATTCCATTTAGAACTTCAAAATGATATCAACTTCAATCTTTTGAACAAATACCAGTACCATCATTTCTTGGTCTTGCGAGTGGCTTAACTTTTCTTTGCCCTTCACATTTTTCGGTACAGAAGATGCTTCCAGTTTGTAACTGTGGACAAGTAGGTTTTGGTTTGAACAAGTTCTAGGCACAATCATTTATCACCCCCTTCCTTAAAAGTTGATTAACCAATTACCTGCTTGCAGAATCCAAGCTTTGTTTCTGAGTTTCACCGTTATCCCTGTGGCCATTGGCAGGATTACCACCAGATGACATTGCCCTATGGGTCAAAGTCCACAAGAAGGCACAAATTCAGAACATCCAAGTCAGCACACTCTGGCACAAAGAAGACCTTCCATTCCAGTTTTTTCGTTGCCCCTTTTTAAGGAGTTGTGTAAGAAGCCCATCAACCACAGACAACTTAATCAGAATACGATTTGTTTGTATGATTCCAAGCTAAAACCATTAATCTGGTAGACAAGAATCACAAGGAAAGGCATAAGTTATGACCTCTCACGCATAGAAAAATCCACAGGGATAACCCGGGCAGCATGCTGAAAAGAATACTGTACTTCTCCATTCTGATTTCTTTTCAATCTATTGTAAACAGAACAACTTCTTAACAAGGTTTTCACATTTATTTCCAGAATTTACTCCAAAGCCGAGCACTTATGCTTCAAAGAGTGATGATGATAAAGAACAAATTTTGAGTTCATGGAAGTCTTTAACCAAGTATACACGTGCCCGAAAGCAACTTAGATCTATCATGCTGAATCAAGCAATCTATTCTTTAAAACTAGATACAACATTTTGGCCAACAGACTATAGCATGACCTGAAGGAGCATTAAGTAAAAAGGAAACATCCAGAGTTCTGACAATTTTAAACAATTCACTCAGGAGTGAAGGATATTTAATAGATTAAGTAGGAACTCCTAAAGGAAATCACACACCATAAAGAAGAGATGCACATCATGCAGCTGCCAACTTTAGCAAGACAGTTCCACAAAAGGACCTAATGAGGTCACTTTAAACAATAACAAGAAGAACAAAAGCAATAAGTTTGAGACGAAAACATTGCAGCAGTCCAAAGTGTCAAGATCCACTAGAAAATTCACTCTTAGATTTAGGAACTTCAATTCACATCATCTAAAACATAATTCTTATAAGATGGAAAATAACAAATATGAAGAAAAAAAGAATTTATTTTGGTACAGATGACTTCAGATATGGTTACAGAAAGAAACCATACGTGTCAATACACAAAGTGGTAAGCCGTACTTTTAAATAAGAAATCTCCAAGATTCTCAGCTTTACATAGTCTTATTTCATTCACAAAGTTATCAGAAAAATTTAAGGTTAAAAGTGACAACTAACAAAAACAGTTTTTCCTCTTTGATAAGAAAAAGAAAGAAAGGAAAAAGGGAGTTCACCACCATCGAAACCCTTGTACATTGCTCAAAATTTCCATAGAAGAATTAATCAACTAAATAGCTTTCTACTGATATCCTTTTTCATCTATGACACCATCACTCACTTTGACATCAACTAAGTCTATAAACAGCAGCAAATCACTGATTAAATGTTTTCATTCATAGTATGTCAAAAGCATTATAATATAAAAGGATTCAAGCCCAGTAAAGAGGCAGAGAAACATAATAAAATTACGTGACTTCGAAAATCATAATTCGCCAACCAAACACAACGTCTGAAAATTTAAAGGACTCCTACACCAGATGAAATAGCAAGCACACCATTGTGCCGAGTAAACCACTTAAAGAAATCAAACTAACTAAAGCAACAAGAACTTGAAAAAGAAGTGACAGAAAATACGAAAACATAACAACCCGAGCAAAAATCAAGATTCTCTGAAGTTCAATAAAAACCCACTATATCAATAACATAAAAGATGAACTCAAGAAAATACGACAGGAAGGAAAAGACCCATAGATGTCAAGAAAGAACACTAACCGAATATCAATTGTCCATTAAAATAAAAAATAAAAAAAAGAAACCCCGATATAACTGGAATTCCAAGAATGACGAATTCATGCAATCAAGAATCAGAAAACTCAAATATGAATCGCATAAATCCACATGTTCTTGAAAATTAAGGAATTCAATAAGAAGAAAAATTAGTGGTTCTTTTTACCTCTGTAATTTGTCACTGAAAAGTATGATTGAAAACCTCAATAATTCGCAGCCACATTTAATTAAATTCAAGAAACAGGGTCTATATTGAGAGAGAGAGAGAGGGAGAGGGAGGGAGAGAAATAAAGGCCAAAAAGTATTCGGGTTTTTACAACGTTGGCGTCTGAAAAGTCAGATGCTGAGTCGTTGGAACTTTTATTTTCTTTCCTTTTTTTTTTTTCTTCCAATCAACCGCAATGTTGTATATAAAAAAAACTAACCGATTGAGTATATAATAGCCAAATATATTGCAATGTGAAAAGTCAGTTTGAATTCAAGTAGAGATTGAATTTCTATTTTCATACATGTTTTCAGAATCCAAGGAGATGCATTTTCAACAAAAAAAGAAGCAAATACAAATAAATAAACAATTTTGTGAAACACTATCTATTTAAGACTTCTACCAAATTAAGTAAGATCTATTTGACATAAACGGAAGGGCTGGTCAAATTAGTTCATGTATTGAAAGCGATTCTACTTTAGACAACTAGGTCGCCATTAAATATGTTTGTGATCATAAAATACTACTCCTACTAACCTTGGCAAGAAAAGAACAAAAAAGGTAAGGAAAATCAATATTGTTTTGCAAATTATTAATTGAGTTGATTTCGTTAATTGATGAGGTGAGAGTTGACATGATTGAATATTTATGACAATATTTATCTTATTTCTTTAGGAGGCGTTTATTTTGGGTGATAGAATAGATAGATAAAAATAGTCTAGGTCAATCTACCGTTTACTTTGATTGGTTGATTGATTACTTTTGAACTTGTTTGATCATCTGATTTTTCATATAGACAATTCTATGTTTTATTAATCTATCATATCACGCAAAGTAAACGTCCATAAGAGATATGATACGACAAGTAATTGGTTACATTAAAAAAGGTAATTCAAAAACCATGTCTATGTAGGACGAATCAAGCAATAATATTATTGATTACGCGATCCAAAAATATGATTGCTGAAACGTGTATCGATTAACAAGCCATTGCATGAATGTGTATATTCTAAAGCTGTAAAACCTGTAATGGCATGAGCTACATCAATAAACCATGGCACAATATATCAAACGTAATGCAAAAGGAATATGCCCATAGAGATGGGGCGACACCGTGGTTTTCACTTTGAATTTGAAAATATGTATCACTTTTTAATCGAAAAAATATCTTTGCTATCTTATTCTCGTTTGCTAGAACTAAAAAAAACAACATGAAACAACAAGAGTTCCTCCTCTCGTAGTTGATTACTCCCTCCGTCCCGCAATAAGTGGCAACATTCTTTTCGGCACGAGTATTAAGGAGAATCGTGTTTAAAGGGTAAAAAGATAGAAAGTGGTAGCTCACAACTTTTGGTGAGAGAAACATATTTCTTTTAATGAAAGTGGCTACTTATTCCGGAACAATCCAATAAGGAAATGTGACCACTTATCCCGGGAAGAAGGGAGTACTTTACAGGAGTGACAAGGTTTTTTAATTATTTTACGCAACTTTTGACTTGTTTCTTAATGGGTAAGACTATCTTTACATGTCTAAATAAAATTTATTATAAAGAACTTATTTTAAGATGCCAAATATCGTTTATTATCTCATATGGGTAAAAGAATGCTATTTTCTAGAACTTAGAAATAAAGTCAAAGGGAACTAACAAATCCATAAAACTTTAGAAATAACATAAATATCAAATATTTAAAATACGAATATGTATCTTCTAGAGAGTAAATAAAGTCCAAACTCCAAAGTCATCCATCAATGTGTTTGCATCCTTTTTGGGTTGCCACGGCGCCATATGAAAACTGCCATATGAATGAATATATATGTCAAAGTTTGATTATTATAATATAGAAAAGTCAAAAGAAGGAAAGAAAAAGAACTTTTTTTGTTTCATGGGAGTTACAAAGTAAGACCAGTTCCATACTTCCATTATATGAATAAAAATATAGAGGTATAGATTTATCTTTTAATATGAACATGTAACTTAACTTTTTTATATTTTAGAATATTTTTATACAATTTACAACAAAAAATGACCAATCCTACAAGACCATAATTATTAATTTATTACCCATTCAATAGGTTCAAAAGTACGACTAGAGTCATACAAGATTAAAATTAGACCGTGTAAATAATATACTCCATTATTTATTTTATCACCGCATCATGTTTATTATACCTGGGGATAGAACAAAAACCTAGACTCATATATATATATACTATTATAAAAGAGCGGATTCTTACAAAATTAGGTTTGCCTAATATGTCCCTATTATTATGTTTATTTTAAGGGCAATAGTGTAAATCTATATTAAATTTATTATAAACTTAATAAATTAATAATATTCTTACTCTTACTACAACTCAACTTAATGAATTAATTAATAATATAGTTCTACTCATAATATAACTCAAAAGTGGAAAAAAAGACAAACATAACTTTTGAGAATTATGTTAAGATTTATTAGGATATTAATATAGTTGTATATTAATTTTGGTAAAAGTTTATACTTTTATTAAGTTAGCAATTTAATAATTATTTTTTCTAATAATTAACATGTTGTCTTTATTGTTAAATTTCATCTTTATATTTCAATCTTTTCTCTTTATCACTAAAATATCTCTTCACAAAATTTTATTTTATATTTTATTTAATTTATTTATGTAATTTATTATACTTTATTGTTCTAATTTGTTGATAATTTTTAATCGAGTCAAATTAAGTCGAGTACCATCAAGCTCAAGCATAATTCATTTATTAAAGAATTTATTCAAGTTTAATTGTATATACGTTTCTAAGAAAAAAAATTAAAAAATATGAGGGTGAGAGTGAGGGAGAGGGAGCAGAGGGTGGGCTTGGTAGTAGCGACTGGTTATAGTGGTGGGTGATGGTGGTGGTTGTGAGAGGAGGAAGAAGGAGGGGATGTTGGGTGGTTGTTCCAATTTCAAAAGTCATATGTAGAATACAGATAAATGTCAGTATTTTTCGATAATTAACCCTATATTAAATATATAATTATGTATAATAGAAAAATTAATTTTAGGCTTTTAATGATATATTAACTATCACTATATAGTACGTAGCAACCAATGCATGCTAATATATTAGTTAATATATTGTATTTATGAATATTAATTTAATTTAGAATATAGGTATATATGTAATTCGTATTATTTAAAATTAATATATAATTAGATCATTCAAAATATAAATGTATTCCCTTTAATTTTTTTCATTGGTTTTGCTACAACACTGAATTTGTCATGTCTTAACTTAATAAGAGAGTTGAATGTCTTCACTTAACCCGACACGGTGTACATAAGACAAACGATTTTCATATGAAAGAGAAAATTAAATAATAGCTTACAATAATAATATCAAAGGTTGTTTCACAATATATCAAGAGAACATTTTTAAAGAACTAAAAACAACCTTAATATATAGGATTTTACCCATAAAAATTATGTTTGACTCTAAAGTATAAGCATCTTATACCCAGAGTTTTGGTTCTGGAACACTCCATTTTGTTTATGTATACGACCCTTCATTCATAATTAGAATAAATATATTATAATACACGATTACTATCAGTACCATACAATTTTGATAATTATACCTAAGATATGATATAAGAAATTTGATTTTTTTTACTCTTTACATATACTTGCTAATATTTTGTTGAAGTTAATAATCAATAATTAATAATATTATAACTTTAAAAAAATATCAACAAATATATTTTATTATATAATAAATTAATTATTTTAAATTAGAGGTTATACGTGCAACGCACGTAATGTCCTGCTAGTATATATAATATATGTTGGCAAAATATGCGTCAGTTTCCTCGCTGCCGTGTAATGAAATAGCAATACTAAAAAGGTAAAATCATATACGTTTCAGTAATTATTTCAAAAAATATATATACTCGTTGCAGTAATTCTTGATGATAAGAAATTATATGGACTGAATAATACTCCAGTAATCTTTTTGCGAAAACGTTTAAAAACTATGATTAATTTGAAGTAATAATTCCTGCAGACCACACACTCTCCGTCTCCTCCAATAAATTACCAGAATCTTCCCGGAAAATTATTCCAAATAACGCCGCAATTGAACGAAGCAGATGGTGGTTTGTGTCACAAGAGACATTTAACAGTATGAATTTCCATTTTGATAAGCATAAGCTGGGCTAAGGCTTATCCCGCGGTATGAATTTAGTCATCGGAAGCATTTTCTTCATTATGTGGTAAAATGAGTTATTACATGTAAGCTAATGTATCCGTCTTTTTTCCTGAATTTCATTTCATGCCTTGTTTTAAAACTGGCAATACTTACTTGCTCGTGTGTAATCTTTTCGTATAAAGTAAAGAATTAGCGTTTCCTTTTGGCAGTGCAGTGGTGTTAGTTTGCTTCATTCTTGTTGTTGAGGTGCTAAGAAGTTCTGCAATGATGCTGAAACAATAGATTTTTGCGGTTGAATTTTTGAATTTCACTATCTTGAATGCAAGGTGTTTGTTGAAATGTCTGACTATTTTTAGGAAATCTGTACGGGCATTGCAATGGAATTCAGTATTCTTTACTTTCAATTCCTTGTCTGGAGGTCCATTAGCACGTGACATCTTGTGTTCTTGTTTCTTTTGTCAATTTCTGTTTTATTTATCTTGGTTGTAGGTATCAATTCAAGCATCGAATTTTAGTCGACGAGTGCACTTCTCTGAGGCAGATCTGATCAAGCTCTGGTTTGTGTTAACAGTGTTATTCAACTTCTGGAATGTTGTAGTAAGTTATGTCCTCGATTCCTCTGGTGGCTCAGGCAACGCACTTAGCCGCCGCCAATACCAAGAAAAACCAATATCCAGAATCTGAGAAACTAGCTTTGCTGATTGATCAAAGCAAAAGCATCAAACATCTAAGACAAATCCACGCACTCCTTATCCATCGTGGCCTTGAGAGCCATCCAGTCTTAAATTTCAAGCTCCAGCATTCCTACTCTGCCCTAGGACATGTTAAAGATTCTGTTGCATTATTTAACCTTACCCAGAATCCTAATGTTTTCTCTTACACTGCCATAATCCGTGGCCATGCCATTAATGGTCTCCATGAACAAGCTATTGAGTTTTATGTACAGATGCTAACTGAAAAAGTAGAACCTAATGCATTTACACTGTCTACTGTCCTCAAAGCTTGTACACTGGAAACTGGAAAAGCCCTCCATTGTCATGCTCACAAATTTGGGCTTCTCTCAGATACTTATGTCGGAACTGCTCTCATTGATATTTATGCAAGAGGCAGGGATATTGTCTTGGCTCGTAGACTCTTTGACTTGATGGTTGACAGAAACATGGTTACCTTGACTTCCATGATTACTGGATATGCTAAAAATGGGAATGTTGATAAGGCAAGAGTATTATTTGATGAAATGGAAGAGAGAGATGTGGTGAGTTGGAATGTCATGATTGATGGTTATGCTCAACATGGAAGGCCGAATGAGGCCATAATTCTCTTCAGGCAGATGTTGAAGGCTAAGATGAAGCCAGATGAAGCTACTATGGTGGCAGTTCTTTCTGCCTGTGGTCAGGTAGGAGCGCTCGAATCAGGCCAGTGGATCCATTCTTACCTTGAGTATAAAGCTACTATGAATCGTCAGGTGGGGACTGCTCTGATCGATATGTACAGCAAATGCGGAAGTTTAGAGGATGCCTTGAAGGTGTTTAATGGAATAAAAAACAAGGATGCTGTTGTTTACAATGCGATGATTGGAGGATATGCAATTCATGGATTCACACGAGAAGCTATGAATGTGTTCAAGGAAATGACGAAGGAGGGACTCCACCCTACTGACATTACCTTCATTGGCATTTTGAGTGCTTGTGCACATGCTGGATTAATCTCTGAAGGCTGGAGGCTTTTCAACTTGATGAAAGATGAATATGGTATTGAGCCGAAGGTAGAGCACTACGGATGCATGGTGAATCTTCTTGGTCGAGGTGGACGCTTGGAAGAAGCATATGATCTTGTCAAGAGCATGAGCATAGATGCTGACCCTGTTCTATGGGGAGCATTGCTTAATGCATGTAGGCTTCACAAGAACCTTCCTTTAGGAGAAAAAATCGTGCAGTTCCTTCTGGAACGCGGTCTTGCAAGTTCAGGGACGTATGTTCTTCTCTCCAATATATATGCTGCTGCAGGAAACTGGGATGGCGTGGCAAGAACAAGGACTATGATGAAACAAAGTGGGGTTCAGAAGGAGCCAGGGTGTAGCTCAGTTGAAGTTAATAATAAAGTACACGAGTTTCTTGCTGGTGATACCAAGCATCCGAAAAACAAAGATATTTATGCGATGTTGGAAGAGATGAACTCATGGCTTAAGGTTCATGGGTATGCCTCACAGACTGAGGAAGTTTTACATAATATTGTGGAGGCTGAGAAGGAGAGGTCGCTCGAAGTTCATAGTGAAAAGCTTGCACTTGCATTTGCACTTATCAGCACAAAACGAGGAACTACGATCAAGATTGTTAAAAACCTTCGAGTTTGCCCGGATTGTCACGCTGTTATTAAGCTCGTTTCGAAAATCACTGGAAGGAAGATTGTTATGAGAGATCGCAACAGGTTTCATCATTGTATAGATGGTATGTGTTCTTGTGGTGATTACTGGTAATATTCTGTTCTATTCTTGTCTTTCCTGCAGATTTTTGTAAGAAAATATAGAATTGTATTAACAAATTGATGCAGATCCAATTTTTGTAAGAGTATTCCCTATCTAATCTGAGGGTGCCCTAGAAGTAACCTCATCTTCCTCAAAAACATCCTTAGAATCATCAAATCTATCGAGACTGGTCTCATAATCAACTTCCTGCAGCAAATTCACATCGTGAGTAATCTGATCTTCTTCATCCACAACATTGATTACATATTCCTCCATCTTCCATCTCTTCGCGGCCAGGAGCCTCGCGATCAGGACGTGAACTCGCTTTTCCAACGCGCCTACTCTCAGCAGACGGCGGAATTCTGAGAGAAACTCCTTCAGTTTATGTGGAACGACGTCGCGCAGCAACGAGCTGCATTGCCAGCAGAAGCTCACGGCGATCTCAAGATTGTCCGAACTCGGATTCACCAGCAGAAACATCAAGACGCTGACCGCCAGATACTCGTAGACGACTCTCTGGTTCACCAATTGCGCTAGAAATCTCGACGCCGTCTGCATCTGTTTCTTGTCTCGGCGGTCGTACGCCGCCTTGAACTGCAGAACAGCCCTCTTCACCAGCAGGTATCCGACTTGGGGGAATTTGGAGTTGATTATTGCAACCAGTGCGGCGTAGACATCGCTCGATTCTGGAGATTCCGACTGCGATTTCATTATCGATTGACAGAACAAGCCTCTTCCGACTACGATGTTCTCGCTGAGGAGTTGATCTGCCACGTACTGGAAATTCGAAACGTCGGCCTTTTCGACGAGCGTCGCCATTCTTTTTTTCATGGAAAGCCACTCTGATTCTTTGAGCGTAATGGTGTCGTCGCGAGTAACCGCAGAGTGCAGCGAATCCATAGAACCCATTATTCGAGCGTCGTCCTTCTCTCCTCCTCTCTCTCTCTCTCCCTCTCAAAAAGAATTGTAGGGAGAAAAGGAGAGTTAACAGTAGCAAAGATTTGGTTCTTTATTTGGGTGCACTTATAGGAAGGGATTTGAAGCTTTTTTGTTTGGGCCGCAAGCAACAGACATATCTGTTGAGAGAATCTTGGTACTATTTTTTATTTTTAAAAATTTGCAATTAATCACCACCTCCTTTTTATTTGTAGCAAATTACGTCCTTAATTTTTTTTTCAACGCTAAAACGAACGTCATCTCAAGTTTTCAACTTTTTATTTTTACAAGCAGTATTTTTTTTTTCAAAATTTTATGAAAACTTTAAATTTAAGTTTTTTTTTTATGAAAGAAACTCCTACATATATTGTCAGAATTGCCATCATTTACCGAAAATCCAAATTAAGTAATAACTAGTGTATGACCCGTCGGAATTCGATGGTAATTAAATATTATTATAAATTTATGAAATTATTTTGCATCTTTTTTTTTGTTTTCATCGTCACTTTTATTTGGTGTGAAATGTATCAATTTGTTACAATTAACAAAGAAATCTCATTTACGAAAATTTCATCGATTATTTCAAATGACAGCATTCAAAAACAATTTATAAAATAACTAAGAAAAATAATTACGGGATATGAAAATATATTGTTCTTGAATATTTATATAGGTTCCCCAAGAATGCAGTTTTATTTGAAAAACGATGTGGGATATAAATTTTTTATATTAAATAGATAGACATACATTTTTATTAATAATATATAGATAAATATATTTTTTATTATACATGCCAAAATGTATAGATTAAAATTACATATATTTTTGTACCCCTCAATAACCACAATTTACAAACCGAAATGATCGATTTATTTTTAAAAAGAGCAATTAAAAAATAATTATAGTCTAATTGTAGATTATTACTATTAATTTTTTAATTATATATTATTACTATTAATTTTTTGAACTTTTTAAGTTAATTGAATTGCTGAACTTTATTTAAGTTTAACATTTTTTGAATCAACTTAATAATTTACCAAATTAATTTTTTTTACAAACATAAAACTGTTTATTTGGCCGACTAATTAATTAGATTGTGACTTGTAAATTGAATTTCCATCAATTGTTTATGGAAATTTGGAAAATACTAAATATATTATATATAATATAAAGTATATGGATAAACAATATTCAAAAAATGAGAAATTTCAAATTAATAAATACTATAAAGTTGTCCATATTAATTATTATGGATGTTTTGAAAGTTGTACACATATTTAGAATAAAAACATACATTCTAAATTGTCTTCAATTTACACCAACTTTATAATTTGTCAAATTAAACAAATTAATATTGACAACTTAATTAATTGTCAAATCAAATTTTATATAAAATGAAACTATTAATTTAACCAAGTAATTAATTGGCCAAATTAAATTGGTTGTGCAAACAATTGCAAGTTGAAAAAGTACATAGTATTCTTGAGTATTTATATAGGTTGTCTAAAATTAGAGTTCTTATTGAAAAACGATGTGGGATAAAAATTTTCGTATTATTTAACCAAAATAGTTTCTTATTTAATTTGATATAATTAAGGATACATTGAATTGGATTATTAAATAAATATATAATTCTTGCCTTAAAATTAAAATACAATAATAATAGATATTCTATTGATTTTGGATCTTATATACATCAATTTCCATCGTAATTGGATATTCTATAGATTGGTCATTAAATAATTAATTGGATTCCATCAAATTAGATTATTAAATAAATATATAATTCTTGCCATAAAATTAAAATATAATAATAATAATAGATTTTCTATAGATTTATTACCGATAACACAAATAATTTATTTTTGGATCTTATATACATTAATTTCCATCATGATTGGATATGATATAGATTGGTTATTAATTAATTGGATTCCATCGATTTTGATTATTAAATAAATATATAAAAATGCATAAAATGAAGATTTAAGATAAATAGAAATATTGAAAGGAGGTTGCGCCACGTAGGACCTAAAATTAAGGGGAAGCCTCGAATGCGTATTCATTTTAATAATATATAGATAGTGAATGTAAGGCATAACGAATGGAAATGACGCAATTTTTTTTTGTTGCGCAATTTTAAAGTTTTAATTAGTACTTTCTCTGTCCCAATATTCATGACCTGTATTCTTTTTTGGTCTGTCCCATGTAACATGACATGTTTACTTTTTGGGCTAATTTAGATACTCCCTCCGTCCCACTCATCTTGGCCTGTTTTCCTTTTTGGGCCGTCCCACTCATCTTGGCATGTTTTCTTTTTTGGACAAAATTATGGCTCAATTAGTACATTAATTAAGCCAAAAAGTCAATAAAAACACTGCATGATTGAAAAGTCAATAAAAACACTGCATGATTGAAAAGTCAATAAAAAACACTATAAGTCAATAAAATAATATATACAAACTACACTAAACATAACTTTTACACTTAATACATTTCTTCTTAATACCCGTGCCGAAAAGAACTAGGCCAAGATCAACGGGACGGAGGGAGTATTATTTAGGTCATAATTAAAGCACTTTATTGACTAAATGATTAAATAATAAATAAAAACTACACTAAACATGTGGATCATAAACCTTTTGATCCTTAATTTCAATCTTCTTAATACCCGTGCCCAAAAGAAATAGGCCATGAATATTGGAATGGAGGGAGTACTAAAATTAACGCCCCAAGTACCACTATTTTTAGGACAAAGATTGTATGTTTTGAGATTTGACCAGACTTATTATGGTATTTTATGTTTTTTTCCTTATAAAACTTTGCAGCCATATCTAACTAACCATTACTAGGAAAAGGAAAATAAAATCTAGGGGGAAAATTTATTCTACACACTTTGAGTTGAAACAAATGAAAAATACATACCACATGTAAAACAAATGAAAAATACACAAACCTACACTAACCCTAGAATGACCCACAAAACATCAACTCATACCACAAAAAACAAGGCCTGTGACTTTGGAGGGAGAAAAAAAAAAAAAAGGCTGCAGCAAGTACAAAGACCAAGATTCGGTAAAAAAAGCTTGATTAAAAAACCTACTTTTTCTATCCCTTTCTACATTAAATAACCCAACCTATCCCTTCGAATCCCGACAGGCGACAACCCCCAGCTCTCTCTCCCCATAAATTCCCAATTTCCCGACCTAACTCACACGGTGGTCCCTCTTTCCCTCAAAAAACCCGACGCCGGTGGTCCAAAAAGTGCACCGAGGGGGATTTTGAGTTTGCACCGAGAGGGATCTTACCAAAATTATGTTGGGACAAGAGGTTAGTTAGCGGGATCTTGATTAATTTTATTTTGTTTCGATAATTTTTATCATAAATCGAAATTCCTCTCGTGTAAACCTATTTCCCTCTCGTGTTCATGTATTTCACGCTCGAGCGGGAAATAGGTATACACGAGAGGGAAATTGGTTAATTCAACTTGTAATAATTTAGTCGACTTTTTAGTCATATTTTCTTAAATTTTGTTAATCATTAGGCTAATTTTAAATTGCTTAGTTAATTAATTCGTGATGTTTATTATTATTTTCGTAAAGTTGATTGCGAATTTATTTGTTTCTTGACGTTTATTTTTTTAGTGACAATCCATTAAATTAAATGAATATCCTTCTCGGCCAGAGCTATTTTCCGCTCGGTGTAACCTATTTCCCGCTCGAGCGGGATATGGTACACGAGAGAAAAATAGGCTTAAATGTGTGCTACTACCTTTTAGTATTATTTTCGTGGAATTTCAGTATTAATTAGGTGAATTTAAACAATGTTCAATTAATTAGGTGAATTTAAACTATGTTTCGTAATTTTTAGTATTATTTGGTTAAAGTTTAGTATTGAGTAGGTATAAATTAATTGAGACCATTAATATCATGATCGAGCGGGAAATAGGTATACCGAGAGGGAAATAGGTTCGGGCCGATAGGAAAATAGGTTTAAATTACTGCTACGAATTCAGTCAGTTTTTAGTATTATTTTCGTGAATTTTAGTTTGAATTGGGAGAATTTTAAATTGTGAAATTAATTGACGTGAATTTTAGTTAAGAAATTGATGTGAATTTCGTGAATTTTAATTTCTACTTTTAAATAAATAATTAGTTAGTCATATTTTGATAGATTTTCTATTTTTTTCAGATTACGTTCAAGAGGCCGGATATGATTAATCGTCAGTCAACGATTAGCACGTATTACAAGACCAAAGTTTTAGAAGATGTTCATAAGACATTGTTATCCGTTGGTGGGCATGAGCTACTGGATAGATTTCTAGCAGGGTGCTTTGGGCACTTCATTTATTGGAAGCCGGGGCAGAAGTGCAGTATGGCCTTGCATCACGTGTTGTCACGTGAGATTAATTATCTGGGTGCTGAGGAGTACGACATGTGGTTTCATGTAAATGGAGCAAACGTCCGTTTTTCCTAGCTTGGTCTTCGGCTCGTCTGACTTTAGACCTTCGGACAATCATGACCTACGAGGAGTGGAGGTATATCGGCGCTTTTGTAATGGGATACAGATTAGTATTGCGGCCCTACTGGATCGATTCACCAACACGTGAGAACTGGTCAAAGATGAAACTGGTAAACTTTACCTCCGGGTGGCTCATGTGTTAGTATTATATTTGTTATTACTTGGTTACGATCCGAAGATGTATGTTGTTGCGTGGGTGTGGAAATTGGTCGATGATTTAGAGGCGTTTCAAAGATTTCCTTGGGGATCCTACAATTATCTGAATCTGAAGCACTACATTATTAACATACAGAGCTCGCCGAAGTACCACTTCTACGGTTCAGTGTGAGCTTTTCACGTTTGGTCCCTAGAAGTACTTCCAGATTTAGCTGCCGCTGTAGGGAGTCTTGCTTCGCCAAATACACGACCCAGTTGCCTTAGATGGAAATTTCGGAGCAGAACTGTAATGGAGCTTGAGTCTATCTTTTCTCTATAGGTATTTAATTATTTAATTAATTAAATTTATATTGACATTTATTCTATATTTAATATTTATTTTTTATTTATTGAAGGTCCCTCGTGTCACTATGTTGGAACCGTATGGTGATGAGGCGCAGAGTTTGTACATGCAGTCCACTTTGTACCCAAATGCCCTTGCAGTGGACTTTGTGGTGCCGCACAATCCGTTACGGCACGGGGAACAGTTTCCCCGTCATGAGCGTGAAGCAAGGCAGTTTCAGGAAGTTGATGAGGCAGTGGAGGATGTCCTTCGAAGAAGAGAAGCACAGAGAGAGGCGCATGCGCCTAATTATGTTGGGCATGAAGATCATTTTGAGGAGGAACGTCAACCTCCTGCTCGAGATAAGGAGAAGCGTACTCGTTAGAAGAGATCATCATCGTCGAGCAGCGGAGGAGATCACCACCATCGAGACAGTGATCGACGTTGGATGAGACAAAAGTTGGAAAAATCTGAAGATCATTTGCTCGAGAAAATGGATAAAAGATGGTTGTCTCGATTTCAAAAGTGGTTTGAAGATTTGTTTGAGAATATACGATGTGGATCTTCACGTCGTCGCAGCCCCGTGTACGAGCCCACTTTTCAAGGAATGCCTACTCCTATATCACGCCGGCCATCTGTTCATGAACCTGCACATGACACTGCTCAACGCCAGCCGTCTGTTCATGAACCTGCAGACGAGAGTGCTCGACACCAGCCGTCTATTCATAAGACACACTTTGTACAGCCGGAGGTTCCTGCTCGTCATTTGTTGCCTGAGCTCGGATCTTCATTTCTCCCGGTTAAACAGTATGGTAGTTTTCTGCACGATCCATATCGTCATTTGATGGAAATCTCTAGTGGTCGTGATGAGGCCATTTGGCAAAGTCTTGGGCAGGTAAGCATTTTATTTAATAAGCACGTATTTTTCAATTGTTTATCTTTTAATTGAGCACTTGTACTAATTTAATATCCGTATAAATTTAGACAATTGGAAAAGCATTTGAGAACATCCAGGCTTTATATGCTGCACAAGAAGCTGTGATGAGAATGCCCATCGATGCAGTGCCTATTTCTCAGGTGGGTGCATGCGATGATGAAGATGATGAGCCGTTCAGGGTACCTCGTAGAGGAAATAGGAAGAAGAAACATGCAGCAGCAGTCCGTACACCCATGATTGCCAGTAGGGCACCAGCAGACCTGGATATCCAGTTGGTTCAGGCGTACGAGTTGTTTCTAAGTGACTCATCTGACCAATTTATGGTTGTGACTGCGAGTGGGGGTTATCTTCCGCATCAGTGGTGGAGGGTGTTGGAAAATCCACACACTGACATAATCGTTGGGGTAAGTAAATATAATTATTATATTTACTTCACTTGTTTATTTATTTATTTATTTTGGGTATATTTGTTGAATAATATATGAATTGTATTTGTGTTTGTAGGTTTTGGACCTGTACCCGCGATGGTTGAGGAAACAGATTGTTGACCGTGACAATGTGCTAGATAATGTCACGACTAGAAATATTGTTCTCTTAGATTGTGATGTCTTCGTAAGTTTTATTTTTTGTATTCTCTAATTAAAATTCATTTCTTATTTTCAATTTGTTTTCTATTTTCTGTGTATAACTATGAAGTGAATTTCAAACAGCTCCAACTCCAAGGTGAATGGGAAAAAAAGATTTTAAGCATAGAGATCGAGACGCCGTTGAGAGGAACTTGGGCTATGTATGCAGACTGGGAGACTCCAAAGAGCATATGTTTTGGAGCACATGGATTGAATGCAAGTGACTGGTGAGCCCATATTTGTGCTCATTTTTTGTCTTGTTTTAGGATCTAGATCGAGTCTTTGTGTGTCTTTTTGTTTGTTTTTGTGTCTGGGAGGATACATTATGAAGGCAGGTACATTATGGGTAAGACAAAGACATTCTGGGCAAAACAGGTACCATTTTAGGCATAAGAAGAGTGCATCCGTGAAAGAGGTTCTGATGCAGAATTGAAGCATATGGTCACAGGACAGTTGCTCATATTATGGGCACAATCGCTTTCATCTTGGGCAAAGTAGCATACAACTTGGGCACAGTAACAAACATCAAGAGTGAAGCTGTTGCGTTTGACGTCCTGACTAATTCATATACCGCGCGGAATTCCATCCATCTTGGGCAATACATGAAGTACAAAGGGCAAGACAAAGGACAGAACAAAAAAGAGAAAGAGTGCTCGACTTGGGCACAATGTGCGTACGATGATCCAGTAATTTGTCATGAAAGAGTGCGAAGCAAGGAATGGATTGGCCTTATCCAAGGAGTAGATAAGAAAGGATTGATTTCCTTCCTTATCCATGAAGATTCGTTCAAATCAAATTCACTCTAAATAAGGAAGTTATTTTGGGCGCCACGCAGATTCTGTTGGAAGAGATAAACATGACAGCTGCGCCCAACCCTAGCTCCAGACCAGCCAACCAATGGGCTGGGCCTCTGGCCCACAATTTGTAGCTCTATATATACTACTTCACTTCAAGCCATTGCAACCCCCATTCCCCATAACCCTTTGTATCTAGAATTTCTTTCAAGTACTTAGACTAGGGTTTTATTTAGTGTTTTCGAGAGTTTGCCCCTTCGGGGGCAAACGATCTTTGTATTTTATTTCCGGCGTTATGCCCATAATAATAAGTAAGTTTTCATTTTATTTCTTGTCTTTTTATTTACGTTATGTCTAGGTAGTTATAAATCTAATTCTGGGCAAGATGACGTGAACATAAACTAAGAATTCGTGAAGTCTAATATAGGCGTGATGATCTGCATGCGTGTGTTCCCGAAGCACTAGGTCTGAATCCAATATGATTTGGACAACTTGGTTAATTAATTGATCACTAGTTGACTAGGGTGTCTTGATCACAAATAATTTCAGGGTCAATGCATAGGGTGTCCCTTGCATCTGAAAGTATGACTGGTGTGGGTGAGTAGTCCGTGCTCTTGGGCACGAGGAATGACTGTTTCGGGTCTGTCTAATTCTTAATGCTTCCTTGGGTAAGGTTTCTATTGAAGTGTCTTCGTAGATGGTTGTCTAGGGCTAGGAGAGAACGCTTGGGGGTCTCAGGGGTGGCTCTTATTCATAAGGGCATATAAGGATGGGGGTAATAGTGTGCGTGACGTGTGACAGTAGGGGCATTATTACTTTTCTACTGCCTATAACCAATTGATGCATTCATGTAGTGAAAATCTTTGAACCTATGACTGCGTCGAGTTTATGTTTATTGATTCGAACCTTGATCAAGATTTATATTTTATTTGTTTTTTGTTTTTATTTTCTGTCTTGACAAAGACGTGTCCGTTGCCCAAGATAAATCTTTTTAGTGACATCCAGTGACCAAGAGAAAGCTACACTCAACTCCTCGTGGGATCGATCCTATACTTGCCGCTAGCTAATCCTAGTTGTGGGCATAGGACAATTATAAATGTATTTTCACCGACCCGATAAAACGACAATCGGGGCGCTCGTCAGTGACTCACAGTCGTTTTTTGATGCACATCACATAAGTAAATAATTTCTTTATTTATGATTTTCTGCAATTAATTATTTTTAAATTAACTAACATTTGTATATTTAATGCAGATCATTCTGGTATGTCTGATCGGTGGCCATTACGTAGTAGTGATATGTTAGCATGGACTGCCGAGTTGTATGACCCTCTCTATTACAGCAAGGATAGGAAAGTGCAAGAGGAGAGAGTTACTCAATTAGCACAACTTCTGAGGAAGATCCATTGAAGCTCGTTGTCCCTCCAGCAGTGGATCAATTCAAGCAAATGGACAATTACAGTTGTGGGCTCTATGCACTTATGACTATTGAGCGATTAATTAGTGGTTCGCCCTCTATACCTTGGGGTAATACACACACTAAACAGTATAGAAAAGAGGGTAGAGACCGTAATATATGGCCTATGTCATCCACCAACACAGCAGGAATGGGAATAATATGAAGAAATATGTAGGGCAGCTGCTGCGGCTTCATCTTCCAATCATTAAATTTTGTGATGTGACTTAGCCGAATTGATATGCACGCAGACTATTAATTTATTTTCATGCTATTTATTTCCACTTTTAATTTTTTATTTTTATAATTGTATCGTGAATATATGAATCTATCTTAACAATTTTCATCGCCACTATTACAAATATTAAGTGAAATTCAAAAACTAAAAACCGATCGCAAACAGAATATCCTGCTCGAAAATATGAAGATCCCGCTCGAAAATGTGAAGATCCCTCTCGAGATGGATCTTCACATTTTCGAGCGGGATCTTCATATAATCGAGAGGGATATTAATATGCACTAGCGGGATCTTTATATACACACTTTATATATTAAAAGTCGACCGCAAAGTGAAGATCCCTCTCGAGAGGGGTCTTCACTTTGCGAGCGGGATCTTTATATACACGAGAGGGATCTTTATATTTTGTGATGTTAATTATTTTCATGTTTTTCATGCAGACTATTAATTATTTTCATGCGATCTTCGTAAGTTTTTTTAATTATTTTCATGCAATAACTTCTTTATTTATTCATTAAATTATATCTGACGCATTCAATTATGTGATACATGACTTCGGCGAGTATGGCCATATTCATGACATACACTACATCTCTTACGAGCTTGACTCTCTGTAACAGCGCGTCACCGGTTAACTCTCGGACGTCCGGGAAGAGAAGTGATAGCTGGAGGCAAGACCAATGTATTGTCTACTTCAATTGGAAGAGTCCAATATTCTTTGTGCGGAACACGAAGTATTGGATATTTGTATGCGTCTATCCAAGCTTCTCGTTTGTAGTACAATTGCACGTAATCATATAGCGTCTCTCCATTTTTGCTGCAATTTCAACCAATCACACAATTAGAGATTTTAAGTGATAAAATTATCAAAATCAATGTGATAAACTTACAGTATTGCGGCAATAGCATGAGAACAAGGCATTCCATCCAGTTGAAATTCACAACAGGTGCATGTCTTCATATGGAGATCTACTTTGAAATATCTCTTACTATCATGCACGTTGAAGGTCAAGCCCGGTGCACGAGCTGCATTGTACCTCAATGCTTTATTCATCTGTTGCGTCAGTTTTTTAGATGCTTCAACAGTTAATATGTCGTCATCACCATTCACCTCTTCACGTCTCTCATCAAACCTTTTTCTCAATTATATGTCTGATTGCATCAATCATTAAGCATATGGGAAGCCGTCGAGCCCACAACAATCTGTCATTCCACGACTCTGCATTTGATGTCAGTTGGCTACGTAAAACTGGACAACAACTCCGATCCCATTTCTCCGGTCCAATACTCATTAATTTCTGGTATGCAGCTTCGCTCTCTCGACGGATTTTGTTCATTGCATTTTTATAAACTGAATGACGATATGCATATGCAGCTTGTTCATACAAGGTAGTAACCACTTTTCCGAACCACTTCAACTTATTGAGTAAGTGATAGTAGCACAGACCGTGAACTGCATCAAAAAACACTTCACCAATAGCGTTACCTATTGAGACATGAGCATCAGAGACAATGAGTGTATCCGTCAGTTCCCCATATGCAACTCTAAAACGCTTGAGGAACCACTTCCAAGAGATATCATTTTTGATTGGTCCAACACCTATCGCCAATGGGAATACCTGCTCATTGGCATCATTCGTCGCATCGACAAACAAGATACCTTTAATTCTGCCCTTGAGATGAGTGCCATCAATTGCGATCACGGGTCTCATGTTGAGTGGATAAGCAAGTCTGCAAGCACCGAGAGCTAAAAATAGGTGCTGGAACTTTCCATCATTTCCAACTGCCAGATCAGTAATCGTGCCAGGATTTGATTCCTTAAGCATGTGAAGATAGCCATGCAACATCTGGAATGACTCAACATACCCTCCGTATATCATCTCTATCGCAGTGTGCCGTGCTCTCAGGGCCAAATCATATTGGATTGTGATACCGAACTCGCGGAACACCTCCTCCACAATGGCTTTCGGCTTCATGATTTCACACTCTCTCTGTATTTTTCTGGCAATGTAGGCTGCAACAACATTCATGTGGACTTTTTTGGGCGCCACACTTCCAAGATGACGGGTGCATGCATGATCGCCATTAAATTGACGGACTATCCAAGCATCAGAGTTTCTGCAGGATGATGCTCGCAACTCGAAAGGGTAATTTTGCAAATGCCTGCAAATCCATCTGAGACGCTTCGTATCAGATGATACAACTTTGTATTCGGCTCTAATCTCCATGTGCCACAAGCCGGCTGCAATATTTAGATCATCTTTGCTTTTAAAAATAGAACCAACCTTTAACTCAGCATCATCTGTCGGGTCATTTTCTCGTGCAACGAGTGAAATCGTAGCATCGAGCGGAATCATCGGAACCAACCAACTGGTGAGATCCTCGGAATTCACTCCTTCATCCCTACGAATCCATGCTGCATGCTCCGCAATCATGGATTCTGTCATGTTATCCTCCGATGCTTCACTATCGGATTCGGGTTCAGATTCTAGAATATAACTTTCATCATCTCCTTCATCTGTATCTTCATCATCGTTGCTTTCTTGTTCATCATTGCAAGAAGTTGCTCTCCCTGGGAAAGAGGTCTCTGGAACAGGCATTTGGGGGATAGAGGAATATTCAGGTGTGGATGTCGATCCGTAATTACCTCCAGCGGAATATGGATTATCAAACCAATTTGAGGAAACCATTTGTCTTTGGATATGATCCATTTCATCCGAATATGTTCCATTTCATCCGAATATGTTCCGCCGAAGTCGTATCCAAAGGATGAAGAGCGCAGTTCTTCAAAAGAAGGAATATATACGTCCGTGTTGTTGTGAATCACGCATACAGTTGGGAAAGATTCCATCATGCACAACTGATCAAATTGGTGATCGTTGCGCAAGAGGGCTTTCATAGTGCGTCCTGTACGAGATCGCGATAAATAATACAGCTCGTACTGTGTGCTAATCGAATTTCCATTCAACATAATATCGATGTTGTATCTCAAATTTATGAGAGATTGAGAGGCCGCCATAAGTTGAATAATCTGTTCAAATCCGCCCACGTACGTACAATCGTGCCATTGTCCTCCGTATTTGATAGTGAAGTACTTCCATTCATCCATCTATATAAAATTAAAAACGAAAATGATTAATAAACAGAATTAGAATACAAAACACCAAAATCCCTCTCGGTATACCTATTTCCCGCTCGAGCGGGATTATGATGTACTGAGCGGGAAATGAGTTATGCGAGAGAGAAATAGTTCCATTTAATGCGTTGCTGAATTTATATCTTAAAATATAATTTTCGATCATTATAGATTGATCTAGTAATAAATCCCGATTTATTTTTTATAATTACTAAATAGATTAATAAAAGATGAACATTAGAAATTAAATGAACTATAATGCTGTGAAAAATTACCTCAATCAACAACCTCCGAAGATGAGTGAATTTGTAAGTCAATTCTCTAATTTTTTCGTAGATATTTGTAGTGAATTTTCTAATTATTCGTAGATGTGTTTTGATCTTAGCTTCACTGTAAGAAATATATAGAAGTGAAAAGTGAAACTGGTATGGATTCATGTGAAAACTGTACATAAAATGTACAATTTAATTTACAGCTATACTACAGTCTAAAAAGAATATGTGTGGCGTGTCTCCATTTTACAAGTAATTCACGCGGTGCACAGACAAAAAATTGAAGATCCCTCTCAAGAATTGAAGATTCCACTCGACAAAACTGAAGATCCCGCTCGATAAAATGAAGATCCCACTCGGGCGGGATATTACATTTTTCGAGCGGGATATTCATTTTGTCGAGTAGGATCTTCATTTTTTGGCTCTTCATGGGGTTATTGTCTTTTTAGGTATGATTTCTATATTTTTCGCCTTCATTTAAATATGCAGCAGGTATTTATTACTATTAATAATATATATAAAAGAATATTAATAACCAATGATTAACTAATTTATCAAACTTTCATGCAAGACACAAGTACACTTTTCTTACAATGTGTAAGTGATTAACAATCATTAGTCTCTTTTTGATTAAAATAAATCACAATCAAGAGTCATGTTGGCTCTTCAAATGAAAAGTGTGTAAAATTCATTTGTTTTGGAGGAGGTGTGTATTTTTCATTTGTGTAAAGTGAAAGTGTGTATTTTTATGGATTAACACTAAAATCTAATCATTACTGGAAAAGGTGGAAATCTTAATAGAGTAAAAATGTGAAATAGCCATTATGGATAGTCAAAATTAATAGTTGTCCAAAACTTAATTTATGATAAATTTTGTCAGATTTTGAGATTTTGGACAAATTTGCCCTTAACTCTCATTGCACTCTATTTCTCTCTCCTCTCTCCCCTCTCCCCGTTTGTCCTCTCTCAAAACACTTTTACTATCGCCGCTGTCCAATCACCGCCGCCGCCGCTGCCGCTGCCGCCATCGTTCTATCCAATCACGGCATCGTCGATTCACAAACAATAATTTGAAATCATATTCATAAATTCCGGCGACGGTGCCGCCTCATAAATCGGGGACAAACATAGAATTCCAGTCACAAAATTCTAGATTCAGTCTGATTCAAAAGTCGACAATTCACAAACAGATAGTCGAGATCTGGGTGAGATTGGTATGAAAATGAATTCATTCGTACCACTCGTACCAAGTTATAGTACGAACAATACGAATGAGCTCATTCGTACCAAATTATGGTACGCCACTAGGTAGCACGAATGGGACGAATAATTTTATTCGTACCACTCGTACCAAGTTATGGTGCGCCATTAGTTGGCACGAATGGGACGAATGAGTTCATTCATACCAATCGTACCAAGTTATGGACCACAACTAGTTGGTACGTACGAACGGGACGAATGAGATCCGTTGGTACCACAGCTGTTGTGGAGATAAAAAAAAGTCACGCCGAAGAAGATGATCGGAGGCAACCAGATAACAGATCTAGATAAAAATTTGCACGAAAAACTTATCTGAAATACTCTCTATTTGTGAAGCATCATCGTTAGATTCTTTAGATCTCAAGTAGCAGAGCAGAGGTCGGAATAGATCTAAAAATAGATCTAAAAATAGAGAGATTAAGACTGAGAAAATGACGATGTGCGAAGGCGGTGGCGGTGAAGGTGGCAGAAAGCAAAGAAGAAAATCGGTGGTGACGATGGAAAATAGATGAAGATCGAGAGAGAAAGAGAGAGAGAAAGAAAAACAACACACTATGGAGATGAAAGTCTATCGAAGAAGATGACTAGAGGCGATGGCGGAAAGAAAGCTGTGGCGATGGCGAAAAGAAGAAGAAGAAGAAGAAGAAGAAGAAGAAGAAGAAGAAGAAGAAGAAGAAGATTGCAGAAAGAGAGTGAGTACGTGAGAGAAGAGAGAGAAAAAATGAGTGGTGGTGGTGAATGTAGTATAGGTTTCCTTTTTTTTTAACTTAAAGGTTATTTTAGTCCATTCATACTAAAATTGGACAAAATTTATAATAAACTAAGTTTTTGACAACTTTTATTTTTCATTATCCATAATAACTATTTCCCATGATAAACTCATCTTAATATCGCCTAGAAGTGCTTGACTTATCCCAACGGTGAATGAATGGTTTGAGGAAACAGACAAATTTGTTAATTATTCAAAGCTTGGGGCCCACAGAACTCGGTATTTATTGGGCTTTGAGTATTCTTTACTGGGCTGACTACTAGGTGATATTGGGCCTACGTAGCACTAACATCTTTATTTACCATATGTTCATATATCCCGTTAAAAAAAAACCACATATTTAGCATGTTCATTGTTTTCTGTATTATACAAGCAAAAAAATAAATAATAATTTGTTGAATCTTTTCATTATTTTAGATTTCACTAATGATTGATATTCGTAGATATAGTTGAAAGAATGTTCCCTAAAAAATACTAGTAATCATTCTGGAAAAAAGAAATTCAACTCTTAGTAATGAAATTGTGGAATTTTGGTGAAATGGTAATGGAATAATGATTTGTCAATTCTTTTTGAGATCTATGTACTTCATTCATAAAGCTTCCGAAACATCAATTATAAAAATTGTTGGAGATATAGGAATTTATGAATTTACATTTTATCACCCATATATAAATAAACATATATATTACCATATTATATTTCAACTACTATTTTTATTATAAATATTTACATATATGGAATATAACATAATAAAATATAGGGAGTGATTCCTATTAAAACAAACCATAGCCTAAAAAATAAGAATGAATCTGGGACACACTCATTCCTTCCATCCTCCTTTTTCTTCTTCTTCTTCTTCTTCATATCTCTCTCTCCAACGACCACCACAACCACCCATCATCACCGCCGCCGCCCCCACCGTTGTTGGACACTGCCATCGCCACCACCTTCACCGTCGAACACCGCCATCACCATCGTTGTCGTCTCTTCCTTCACCACTGATGCATAACCACTGATGATACATTCCTTTATACTATCTGATTAATCTCATTACACTGTTTGATTCATTTAATTTTTGAACCATATTAACCCTACTTAAGTAAAAAAAAACGGGTTTGACTAAAAAAAGTGGTTATGAGTCTATGACCATGAAATTAAGTTATATCCATTAAATCTTATTAGAATAGATCTATTCCCATTTCTCACTTTAAAATTTATTCTTACACGATCTTTTCCCATAGAATATAATCAACTATAATCAAGTTCAGAAGGGCTGGATGGAGAAAAAAAAAGGAAAAAACTCCTGAAAATAGTTTTGGGGTTTTAACGCAAATTTGTACTTTATACAGTAAGCAGAACATATAATATCTAATTTTATTTTTAAAATTACGATGGCCTCTTTTTTATAATTTAAAAATATAATAACGCGGTTATTCTTTTAACTAGTCGCATTCATGCACAGACAATGATCTTCCCCCTTTCTAAAAGTTTCCATGAAGAATCAAACTCAGTTGGTTTCCTTCTAATAATTATGATAACCTCTTTGCCTCAAATACTGTAAAATTAGTATTTTTATATGACAAAAGTAGACAAAATTCTTTATAAATTGAAACCTTTTTTTTAAGAAAGAAATTAATTTCGTTAATCACTTTGAGTCATCAATGACAATACTTGACAGCTAAGAAGACCAACTATCATGCCGCATTACTTTAGAATAAAGATCTAGCGTACCGAGCAAGCTCCCTGCTCATGACTTTAAGGAAAAAGAAAGAGGAAAAGAAAGGAAAAAAGAATGTCTAAGAACAGTGAGAGTAAATATATATAAAAAGGTGTTAATATATTTACTCTCACTGTTCTTAGACATTCTTTTTTCCTCTTTCTTTTTCCTTAAGGTCATGAGCAGTTTAATTTTATCATTTACTAACTATTAAATTAATTGGGATATATATATTTTTTTTTCACTTTTCAATCATAATCTCCTAAGTATTTGACCGAGATTTTATATGTAACTAAAATATAGAAGTTCTTTTGGTGATTTAAAAAAAAATGTGTGCCAGTACAATATATAAGATAGATTGAGGATTTGTTAATTATCTTAGTGGTATATTTTAATCTAGCTAAGTTAGTTACCCTTTTAGGGGGGAATACAAGAACAACAATCAAACTGTATGGGGATTATTTATTTCAATATAATTAAATACCTTTGCCCTCTTTAAATAGAATAACTATGCGACATCTTCATATCTACCTACACAAACTATTTCCAAATTTGCGAAATAATATATGCACATATTTCTAAATTAAAAAGTTGAATGTACTTACTCATCAATCAAATGATTGTTAGATTAAATCATGCTAAAATCTAGGCGTTTCAAGCACCGTAGCTATTCTTCCTAACCAATTGATCTCCAAATGATTCCAGAAATAGTATTCTTAAAAACAAAAAATTATATTCTTTATTTATGTTCTTTTTTATTTTTTAAATCATAGGGCCATATTTAATTATGTTCATGTTTTATGGTTATGCACTCCAAACCTCTCATTTCATGTTCAAACTCAAAACCCAGTACTAATTAATTATATTAACCACCTAGTGATACTAAAAGTCCATTTTTTATAGAAAATTAAAATATTGAGTGGATGGGGTTAAATACTAAAGTTGAATGTTTAATTATTATAGTGAGAAAATCAAGGTCCACATCTAGCTGGGTGATATAATTGCCATCACATAGACAAAACCTTGGAGTTGCTTAAAATCAGCACAAAAGTTGGTATAACCAATAAATCTAAATGGACCAATCTTTCGTCCTAATCAGACTAAGAATTTTGTTAAACTTACCTATATGGTATATATTATGGGTGCACCAATCATTTTCAACAATCTCATTTTTGTATCTAATGAATTACTCCAAATGATATATAGGTGAGTAATTTGAATATAATCAATCTCATCAGTCAATATATATATATATATATATATATATATCACATGCAATATATAGGAGGCAAATAGTGTGGCACACTCCCTTGCTGCTTTAACTTCGTCTTTAAATTGTATAATGATATGAAAGTTTAATTTTTCTTCATGGCTTTTAGACGACGATGTACACAATGATTTGTAATTAATGAAAGTATTTTTCTTGTTTATTAAAAAAATTACTATAATTTAAATTATGTGGGTTTATTGTTATATGAATTTAGATAAAATAGTTTACGTAATATATAATCTATAGTAACATGCATATTTGTAAATTAGATTGAAGATTTTTTTTTCTTCTTTTTTTTTTATATTATTTCAACTGTCGGTTGTGATTCGTGCACCCACAAGTACATTTAGCATTACTACAAGTTATAAAATATACAATAATGTTTAGGTAAGAAACATGGTGGGGACCTCGGATTTTAAGTATGGGATTAGGGAGAAGTTGATAACTTTATTTGAGTCCGTAGACGCATTCCTATTGGTGGTTAGTGACTTGGTTTTGAGATTATCAAGAAAAGTTGTTAATTAATGATTAATTATGGCGCAAGGCGACAAGTTTAGCACAAGTGTTTAATATCAAACGATCCACATTTGCGAGAATGAAAAATAAGACAGTTTGTGCTTTGAAATGTTCTCAATAATCTTGCCCAAATTAGATATGCTAATGTGCATATAGACTTTGGCCTTATTTGAGGATCGAGTAGGCGTTGCTGTACCTCTAAGAAAAGACCAAGAACTTAATTAGGTCGAATATTTTTGTCCGAATTTTTTTTCTATTTTTGTGTACATTTCTATTACTAAATGGCATAACATAATTTTCTGAGTGACACATGCATGTATATTGCATACACTGGTGTACACAAGAAGAGCAAGGGGGTTCAGGCCCTCCACCAACTAATTTAATATTTATTTTTATAAAAACATCAAATTGTCGGCATATATTTTGTTCGAGTCCTTGTGCAAAAGTCATCATCACAAAATCGGAATAAGAAAATTGTCTTCACAAAATTTAAAATTTAGAAAACACGCCCTCTTCAAAAAAAAAAAAAATTCTGCTTCTGCTGTGATTGCATAACATATATAGCTTATTCAACAGAGAACAAAATCAGCACACGAAGATTGATGAATCAACCTGGCGGCGAAAAGGGCTTCATTTTGTGCTATTGTTTGTTACAAAAATTTTGAAGTAATTATTTGACTTGAACATAACAAGTTTAAATTAGTGTTATTTTTTACTGACTTTGAATAACTAAATAATTTGAAAGAGAAAAAGCGTTGTTACAATGAGTCAACCTTGTAAAAAAAAGTTTATTAAAAGAGGTAGAATTTTATTGTTAGAGATTTGACATTAAAAACGAAGAAAAAACTCCTCCATCCACACTGGATCACATTTATGACTTAATATAATAAAATTTGGAAGTGTACGTGACACTATACTAGCTAATAGGTTTTCTAAAGTATCTGAAATATTAAAATGAAATTCTAACTTTCCGGTCTCTAATTAATGAAATCTACTAATCAACAACTGCATATTATAATCAAAGAGAGGACAGACTTTGTGTATATTAAACAAAATTAATAAGAAAGAATAGAAAAAAAGAAGTAACCTAACAATTAATCATAAGATGAAAAAATATACACCTGCTCACCCCGTGTTCAACGAATATACTTTTCTAAACAATACTATAGTCTATTCATAATAAAATCTTCATTTTAACGGTCAGAATGAGCACTTAAGCTATCCCAGCAAACTCTATTATTTTGTAGGGAAAGAAAGCAAAATCTATATAGAAACTACAAATTGATAATTATTTCCATTTTTGTCAAAACAGATAAAAACATGCATGATTGTTTTTTTACTAAGCAAATTGGCACAATCGAATATCAGTATCAATTACTCTGATTAATTTTAATGGAAAACTATATTTGAATGGAGTATTTATTTTAAAATGGTAGCTATATATTCCCTCCGTCCCATGATAAGTGGCTACATTCTTTTGGGCACGGGTATTTAGGAGAAGAGTGTTTAAAGGGTAAAAAGATAAAAAGTGGTGGAGCCCACATCTTTTGTGTGAGGGAGGGTGTTTCCATATTAGGAAAGTGGCCACTTATGATGGGACAACCCAATAAGAAAATGTGGCCACTTATGGCGGGACGGAGGGAGTATAAATTAATGGAAAACTTTTTGGATGAATTGAGTAGCTAGTTGATACAAACTGTGATTCTTAATTTCATGTATTGAAAATCAAAGTGATCATATTAAATTGTTTTATGTGAAGTACTCATCATAGTATGGAAAAAGATCTGATAATTAAGGTGTATGCATATATATATTTAATTAATTATAAAAGGTAGCAGAGAAAGATTGTGTAGCGATAGAGTGATGGTGATGTGTGATGTAGACAGGATTGAAATGATGGGATGAAGGAAGGGAGTGGTAGATCTTCTCTTCTGATAGCAGATTGGATTTAGAACAGAAAACCCTAAGCAATCAATAAATTAACTTACACATAAAATTCAACTCTTTTAAAGAAAGCAGTTTTGTCAGTGTGCGGCAAGTGACAGAAGGCTAGGCCCTAATTAATACAGTAGCAATAGATTAATTAATTAATTGTTACTAGTAATTCTGGGAAATTAATGAAATACTACTAAATTAAGTGGGGTGTGTGGCGTGGGCATGACATGATGAGTTTGATTGTATGACTTTGATACAAAAACAAAGGAAGTTAGGATTGGGGCAGTAGCATAGGTTAGGGTGCCCGGAAATTGTGGGGGTGGGGTTTTTAAGGTTTTGAGAAGTGAGGAAGATACAGCTTTATGTCCTAACCATTACCTACTACCACAGGTATACCCAATAAATTACAGCACTACACTCCCCCACTCCTACTCTCATTTTCAAATTATTAATTCTATGTTAATACTCACTCCGTTTTATTATTCTTGTCTTGTAATCTTTTTTGGGCTGTCCCGTTATTCTTGTCCTGTTTCCATAAAAGGAAATATGCTTCTCTCACAAAAAGTTATGGGCTCCACCTCTTTCTATCTTTTTACCCTTTAAACACCATTTCTCCTTAATACCCGTGCCCAAAAGAAATGAGACAAGAATAATAGGACGGAGGTAGTACTATCTCTGTTCCATAACAAGTGACATGTTATTTTTTGACACGGATATTAAAGTGAAGATTTAAAAAATTAGAAAATTGTGGAGCCCACACATTTTTGTGAAAGAATGTGGTTTTTATATTGGGTATAAAATACTTGTTATGGAACAACTCAATATACAAAGTAAGACACTTATTGTGAGACAGAGGGAGTATTTTCATATTTACAAGCTCCCTCCCTAGTAGCTACTCAATAAGTTTCATCCGCCCATGTACTAAGAAAGTGGATGAATTTACATATTTTATCTTTAATTATAATCGGAAAAGCATGAAATATGAGGAGTCTTAAATGTCTTATCAATATTGAAAAACTCCCAACAATTAGGGTAATGAAAGTAGCGAGTTATTTTATTTTTTTAATTCTAAAATATCACATTTATTCTGGTAAAATTTTTATTGCAAAATATAACACTTATTCATAGATGTATAGAATATTAATTTGAGTTTTCTTCATTAATTAATTGGAAGATAATAAAAAAACACCATATTTGACGCCTCTCTCTCTCTGATCTCTTGAAGTATGATGAGGGTCTAATAATTTGTTGGTGTTTTAACTCTTTATGAAGGGAAGGTGGAGGAGATATTATTAGATAAAAAAATTCTCTATATTTTTCGTGAAAGTTATGTAGGAATTGGCATGCAATGTTAATTCAGAATACATTCTAAGTTATCTCACACTTTTCTCTCTATTATATGTATCAAACAATAACGGCCTAACAGTTCCAGCACGTTTATTTAGCGAAATGTTACTATTTTTTATTTTTTTTAATTGCATATCAATGTTTTTAATTATTATACATTCAACAAAGAATAATTATTTTTGTATTATACCTTCTAACACATTAATGTAATATGGGATATCATCCAAATCGTATACTTCAAAAAACCACTGTATTGATTTCCAAAAAAAAAAAAAATACCCCACTGTATTTTAATCTTGAATTAAACGAGATAATTCATAATTGAATAAAGTAAAAGAAATAATATGAGTTAGGAATATCAGAAAGATATTTTTTTTAGTTGGACATATAAAAAAGAGTTACATATGTATTATATATATATATATATATATATACATAAATTATTTAAGAATAAATCTATGCAGCCACATTATGGCTAGCCATAATTTCATTTAATAACAAAAAGAAAATGGTTTATTTAAATTTTTGGGTTCTAAATGACTTCTAATATTTAAAATATTTAATTTATACAAATTTATCTTGATATATTTGGATTTGGATGTAACATAAATTTTGATAGATATAATAAAGGTAATACAAAGATTTTTGTCGAAAAAAATAAGAAAAAAATATATTTACACTAATCATAATAGAATTTAAGTTAAAAATATAAACATTAACATAAAATATATAATCATATTTTTTATATGAATCAAATATCTAACAAAATTGATCTATTTTCACTTAATCAACCAAATTATGACTAACCACGTTATGGCTAAATAGCATCACTATTATTTAATTAAGGTTGTGAGTGTGAGTTGGGGCGAAGCGTATGAGGTGGGCACGTGGAAGGGGGCCCAGCAGTGGCGGTCACTGCGGTCAAAGAGAGGTTTGACCGATTCCAAATGAAAGGGACTGCTACCTCGTGGCCAACAGCTACATATATGATATGACTCATATGAAAGCCTTCCCTTCGTTGCCTCTCTGCATTTGACTTTCCACCTCCCCTCCACTCTGTGTTCAGTGCGTGTTTTTTTCTGAGATAAGCACCAAGACGTGACTACCAGCAGCGCTTCATTTCTTGACCATATTTACACAGACTTTGATGCTTCATTCTGAGATAAGTTTTGTAGTAGTAGAGAGAGAGAGATATCGTTGATAAAGATTGCATTCACTAAATCTTGTGCCCTCTGGTAACTTCATTAATTAATTATTACTGTCATGGTTTAAAGCTTAAAAACACATAACCCTGTAATCACAGACTTGTTCACACTAGTCTACCAATTAGGTCACTCAACGAGACGTGATTTAATTAATTAAACCTAATCCCGTGACCACAATAAAAGTATGTAGCTATTGATCGCGGAGCTATAAGAGAAAGCATGCTGAGTGATTTAACCTTCGGTTTCTCTATTATATTTATCATTAATTGACATATAAATTCAAATATAATTTAATTTGTAAAGGTTAAAATCCTAAATAAAGGATTATACGTACAATTTCATCCGATGTACATAAAGCTATGAAGTATGATGAGAAGAAATTATTATATAAATAAAATAAAGTACTGAGTAAAGATAACGATTGAGCTTAAGAGAATTGATATGATCATTTATGTCACAACAACACAAATTTTATATTACATCCGTCCCATTATTGTTGTCTTTTTTCTTTTAGAAATGTTATTAAGGAGAAGAGTAAAAAGATAGGAAATTGGTAAGTCGTACTACTTTTGAAGAGTTAATTAATTTTTTGGAATATGACATTAATAATGGAACGGAGGAGTAATGATTTTACGAGACATCAAGGCATAAGATAGGAGCAGTTAATTACTGATGGAATATCGAATATATTGAGAATATTGTATAAACGGAATGATTCCACACTTCTCTAACAGTTCGAACTTTTAGATGAAATAAAATTCTTTATTGGTATCAAAGCCTTCAGGCTAACGCCGAGATCCTTAGTTCAAATCTTACCGAAGTAGGGTAGAGAGAATTCATCCCACAAGTAAGGGGGAGTATTTGGAATATTATATAAACAGATTGATTCTACACCAACTTTTAGATGAGATGGAATTATTTCATGTTGTAATACTTAATTTCATTATATATTGATAGGATAAGTGTATTATGTTATCAATTAGAAAAATATATAGGACCTCAGATGTATGTCACTAATTTATATAATTTTCAGTTCTTTAAATTTATAAAACTGCCTCAATTAGAAAATCTGGAAAAGATAAGAGAACAATAAGGCAATGATACTTTTTTAACTTAATCACATCATAGGGTTCCTAGTGATATTATTAAAATCCCACCTTTAGTTGGATAAAGGTAATCAAATATTTGAAGAATAGGCATATGTATAATTAAAGTGTTAAATCAAGTGCTTTTTTTAATGAAAAACAATATTTTACTAGATCACTAGAATCATACTTGGAGTTTTATCCATTATTACATACCCAATTAAATTTATTGATTAAAGTGTGCTCATAATGATCATCCGTTATATTAATGATGAATTTAGAAAGCAATTGGAATTTTTAATTACAAAATGATATCTCATTTTAATTTACTTCGTTCTTTATTATGCATCACTTACATGCACGGATTTGGCGATGACTTTGTTGGTATATATATGCATTAAACAATCGAAAGCGGAAGATTGTCATAAATTATAGAAATTGATAGGATTGATCAATACGGAATAAAACACTATATTGTGTTACAATATATAAGCCAAGTTGTTCCCTTGGCATGACATGCATACTACTATATATGGTGTGTATTCTTGATTTTAAGTCATGACTGACGACAAAATAATAGCTAAGCTAAGTTGTTAGAGAAATGAACAATCAATTTAGTACTTTCTATTTAATTTTGTGTCTAATTTTTGGTTCTTAATTCTATTTTTTTGGGTGCACGTGTACGTACATTCCTTTTGAATTTAAGGCCAACTTAGAAGTAATATTAGTTTTTTGATTTCTTCCATTATAACTAGGTATATATTCGACGGGAAGTAATTTTTATGTTTTAATTTATATGTATATATTTAAAAAATAATTTTATATCTTATTTAAAAATTGTGATATTGTTCGCATTAATTATTAATCAAACTTAAAAATTAATTTTATTTCACGTATCTAAATTTATAATTAGGAATGATAATGGATCGGGTATACTCATTCATTATGTATTTTCTAAATCTAAATTTGTTTAGATTTTTTTACATGTTCGTCCTAATCTCTGTTAAAATAGTGACTTTACTATACATATTCGTCTCAAATCCGTTGAGTAATACTCGATGAAAATATGAACATTACAGGTAAAATTAATTAAAATTAGTAAAAATCATCATTTCTATGTTATTTGAATCGTCTCGTTAGTTTATTCTAAATTACTCGATAAAAATCTAAACAAAGTTAATATTAATTAAAATTAGTAAAAATCCGTCCCTTTTAAGTATATTTGATCTGTCTCATTGGTTCATGCTAAATCGATATATCTAATCTTTGCCAAAATGCAGAAAAAAAAATATTTACATCTTCAAAGTAATATTAATTAAAATTAGTAAAAATCATTCTTTATAATATATTATTTGAACCGTCTCGTTGGTTTATGCTAAATTACTCGATAAAAATCTAAACAAAGTTAATATCAATTAAAATTAGTAAAAATTCTTCTTTTTAAGTATATTTTAACCGTCTCGCTAGTTCATGTTAAATCGATATCTCTAATCTTTGCCAAAATGCGGAAAAAAAATATGTTTACATCTTCAAATTTTTTGTTCTTTTCTTTAGCTACCTATTCCACATTTGATATAATGTATATATATTTTCTAGAAAGCACTAATCGAAGTTTTTAGAAAAACATGAATGAAAAATGAAAAGGATTCCATATAGACATGTTGATTAAATATATTTAATTAGTTTTCATAGGGATTTTCATTTACAAATTTTCGATAGATTATTATATATGAATTAAGAATGTATAAAATAATGATTTATAAGAATGCATTTCGAAATTATTATTATTTAATATGCATAATAGAAGAAATTAATTAAATAGATGGAAAGATAAATATGAGATGTGATTAATAGATAAACATGTGATATTTTAAGAATATGAAATTAATAAAATTTTAATTAATAAAAATAAAAATTAGAATATGTATGAATTAAAATTAGACAAATTACCAGAATAAAGGAAAATCTGAACGGAGCACCGTGAAGGGTGCAGCTTTATTTTCATATTAGTAATAGATTACAATTACAATCCAATAATAATTAGTACTCCTAATAAGAGTCAAATTCACAACAAATTATATAATATATATCGTATATTAATATCTTATCTTTCTTTACCCATACTTAACATCCTAATAAAAGTACCAAATTAAGAAACTCAAATTAACTATATATATACGATTTTAATATTTATCCCAAACATAAAACAAGGACTAAAACCTTATCAACATCTCTAAAATATTTATGCAAATACTGATCAATAAACTCGAATCAATAATTGGATCGGAGAGAGTACTAAATTAATGAGTTTGTTGATGTTAATAGCTAGCCACATATATACTTATTGAGACATACAAATACATATAATTAAAATTTCGTCGTTTCATGTATTTGATAAGTTGAGTTGAACTACAAACGTTAAAGTAGTAGTATTATGTAGTCGGGGAGAAGGACAGAAATCCTAATCGCAAGTCATATATGGCATTTTTTTTTAGGTCATATATATATATAAAGGGGATGATTATACTATAAATATTTCTCCTTGTATTAACTAGAAATAAATATAAGGGTGAAAAGCAAATATAGCCACTTCTCAAAAGTAAAGTGCAACTATAGCCTTTTTTTTTAAAACGATCAAATATGGCCACTTTTTGGGATTTTATTGGTAAATTTATTGTTTTGTCCTTCTTGGTTGTGTATGCATGGTCGTGTGTGCAAATTTTCCGACAAATTTTTCGGTGACTTTTTTCAACAAAAATTTTCTGGCAACTTTCCGACGAAAATTTTCCGTCGAAGCACACACGACTAATATAGTCGTGTATGCATGGTCGTGAGTGCAAATTTTCTGATGACTTTTTTCTGGCGAAAATTTTCCGGCAACTTTCCGACGAAAATTTTCCGTCGAAGCACGCACGACCAATATGGTCGTGTATGCATGGTCGTGTGTGTTGGTCGTGTGTGCAAATTTTCTGATGACTTTTTTCTGGCGAAAATTTTTCGGCAACTTTCCGACAAAAATTTTCCGTCGAAGCACACACGACCAATATGGTCGTGTATGCATGGTCGTGTGTGCTGGTCGTGTATGCATGTTCGTGTGTGCAAATTTTCCGGTGACTTTTTTCAGCGAAATTTTCCGGCAACTTTCAAACGAAAATTTTCCGTCGAAGCACACACGACCAATATGGTTGTGTATGCATGGTCGTGTGTGCTGGTCGTGTATGCATGGTCGTGTGTGCATGGTCATGTGTGCTAGTCGTATGCATGGTCGTGTGTGCTGATATGGTTGTGTGTGCTGGTCGTGTATGCATTCTCTGTCGAAGCACACACGACCAATATGATCGTGTATGCATGGTCGTGTGTGCTAATATGGTCGTGTATGCATGGTCGTGTGTGCTAATATGGTCGTGTGTCTATGGTCGTGTATGTATTTTTCGTCGAAGCACACACGACCAATATGGTCATGTATGCTCGTTGGAGTGCTTTCAAAAATATTTTTGTCCTTAAACAATAGAAAAAATTGTGCATGAATACATATGTTCACAGGAAAATGATGAAAAAACATAAAAAATGCACCACACACGACTAGCATACACGACAAATAACATGTGAGGTCGTGTATGCTCGTTGGACGCTTTTCAAAAATATTTTCCTTCTTAAAAAATAGAAAAGACTATGCATGAATACATATGATCACATGAAAATGATGAAAAAACATAAAAAAATGCACCACACACGACTAGCATATACGACAAATAACATATGAGGTCGTGTATGCTCATGTTAAACACTCAACCACGACAATCATACACTAACCATGCTTATATTTGAAGTCAATTTAGCAATTCTATAAAATATCTCAATAAATAAGTTTCCGTATTGTCAATTTAATGCAAAAAGTATCTAATCACATATTAAAATATTAGCATACACTATCATGCATACACCACCATGATCGTGTGTTCTGATATGATCGTGTGTGCTAGTTGTGTGAGTTGGTCGTGTCTGCTTCGCCAGAAATATCGCCAGAAAATTATACGACCACGCACATACGTCCAACACATACGACCATATCAATATACACGATTATGCACACACGATAAACACACACGTGTGCTTTCCCAAAAAATTTCCGCTGAAAAGTCGTCGGAAAATTACAAGATCATGCACACACGACCATGCATACACGACCAGCACACACGACTATATCAACATACACGACCATGCACACACGACCATGCATACACGACCATATCAACACATACGACCATGCATACACGATCAGCACACACGACTATACCAACATACACGACCATGCACACACGACCAGCACACACGACTATGCATACACGACCATATCAACATACACGACCATACACACACGACCAGCACACACGACTATGCATACACGACCATTGAAGGGCAATATTGTAAGAGAGGCCATTATTGCTCATTTTAAAAAAAATGGCTAAAGTTGAACTTTACTTTTGAAAAGTGACTATATTTGAGTAATTACCCTAAATATAAACCATAGATCTGAAATATTTGTAGGGTGGTGATAAATTCAAAATAAATATGCAAAATAATGTGTTAAATATTAAGAGGGCTTTATGGTAACAAAAAAAAAAAACGTAATAATTATCTTATAGAGAGGAAATTCATTCTATCCAGTATCAAGATAGTGTGTACCTCCTACGACCACTTTTGATAGCGGGTATAAGCAGTACCCACTGACCCACCAATAAGATTATTATATCCATTTTTGTGTATAAAATATTGTATAAAATAAGGGGAAATATTAATATAACCTAGTCAACCTTATAATCATACAATACACACAATTCTTTTACCCTTCTACTAAATTTCTTCATTACATACTCTGATTTATCAATTCATTTCTTCAATATGGAGATAAATCATGCAACATTATCAGGCCCATCACACTTCCGTATAAATAAATTCTACGTATACCAACTTCATACCTTTTTGACCGGAATGCTGCCGGGTATTTCCGCCGGAAGTTTTAGGGACCTCGTCCAACCACACGATCGCAACCGATGGTTTCCAGATGCAGACTCCTTCAGCAGCACACAGCACAGCCCTCGTTCGTTTCCTACTCGGGGCGTAGGATATTTAGTCGGTATAATAGAATAAATAGACACTGGAAGGGATGAGCAAAAGCCCGAACTTTATTTAGGAATTATATAAAACTTATTACAACATAAGTATATCTCCTTTAGGGAAGACACAGACTTGTTTAGCTACCTATGGTAGCGGAATTGAAATACATAAACTATACTATACTAAGCTAAGAACTATAACAAATTTTTATTTTGAGAGCAGAGGAGATGGTGTTGAAGATCTCTGGTTGATTTTCGATGATCTTCTGCTCTCCAAACTTGTGGATTATATAGAGGCCTCAAATCTCAACCTCCTTCCTTCATTATTGTCTCGGATTCCTTTGTTCCGTGGCCAGCCTGTATCTGACTCAGCGTAGGACCACCGCTGTCGTCCATTATTGAATAAGGACGCCCAACTTTCGGTGCTACTTTAATCATCCCGCATTATCTTTGTTCAATAATGCTTCTCCTGTGTTTTTACCCATTTGTATTTTAGTGGGTAATCACTTTTCCCTCCCACCCACTATTGTCGTTTTCTTTTTAGTGGGTGCTCCAGCTCAGAGTCACATGACTCCACCAACCTGTGTCGGGAATCTACTTTTTTTCCCGGGGCCCTTGGCGTCCTTGCTTTTGGCAACGCCTTCTGCTCGAGATGCTCGTGGGACCGAGCCTTCTCCTTTCCCTTTCTGGGCATGAACCCCTTCCCGAACTCTGGTTCTTTCTGGTTCTGACAATCCGAACAGACACGCTCGGACCAGTTCCCAAAATGAGTCATGTTGCAATATTTACGATGAGTGTCTTTACTCGTCGTAATCTTGTTTTCCCAGAGCAAGGTTCTCTTTCTTCCGAAAGCTTCCTCTGCGAATCTTATAGATTTTCCTGTCATGGTATTTAACAGGAATGATCCGTTCACTGAATTCTGAAAGAATTTGAACGGGAACTTGACTTTGTCCATCTCAGTGAGACAGACCCATAAACCCCATGCTCTTCTTGTGGAGATGAGATCTTCTGGCAATGTTGAGACTAGAGTAGTCTCTTTCTCTGCAGGCGCTTTGATCTTTTCAAGGGCGCGTGCATCTGGTCTTCGAAGCCTAATATAGTGAAAGGCTTCATGGTTTCCTTTCCCTGCTGGTTCTGGGGCTGCACTAATGAAATACAGCTCCAAAACGTCACCTCGGCTAAGCTGTGGATTGTTAGCCCAGGTATCATACACCGCTTCTTGAATCCACTTGGGTAGACTCTTGATTTCGGCGAATGATGGAGATGTGGTATAAACTGAAGCAAGTGCTCCGAATTCATACCATCTTTTGACTTCGTGTGGATCTGAATTTGGCATCATCCACACCCGAGGATATTTCCCCGAAACATCAACCCTTATTTTTTCTGGGTTGATACCAATCCTGGTGTTGAGCTTTTCCCAATTGGCTTGATAAACCTGCCATGAAGAAGAAACTTCAATCTTATCAGTATTAATCTTAGAATTGCCAGTCATTGGCCTAAGATTAATCTCTCTCTCTTTTTCCCCAGAGGTGCTGGGTTGACATGATGGTTCAGAGTGTGACCCCTGAATATCATCTTTTTCTTGGGGCAATGGTTCCGAAGATACCACCACCTTAGAACTTGGGCAAGAGGTATTTGAATCCTCTGCTACAGGTTTAGAGCCCTGTACTCGAAACTCTTTTTTTACCAAAGTATCTTTGGCCACCCGAAGGATTGGTGTTTGACATGCAGTCCAGAGTTGACTCTGAGACCGTATGCAAGCTCGTATTCTCTCGGTGACTTTCGTCTTATCGAGAGTTTGCAATCTTCCTGCTTGTTCAGCATTCAGAATGCACTCGTCCCACTCGCCGGATAACATCTCCAGATTTTCTCTGAGATGTCTATGGGCTAGTAGAATGGAGTTCACGTCAGTTTGCTCCATCTCTTGTTAAGAAATCTGCAAGAATATTTTCGTGAGATTTCAGAATGACAATATCAAAAATATAATATTGGCATTCAGCTTGCCATCTAATTAATCTAGCCTTTTCAGGCTTAGATTCCATCTTGTTTCTTAAGAAAGCTTTAACTTGTGTGTTATCAACTTTCAAAGTAAATTTCTTTGCAAGTAAAAATAAAGGCCATTTTTTGAACGCCTTTCTGACTGCAAAGAACTCTTTCTCGTTGATGTGCCATCTCACGGCCTCATCATATGAGAATAAACCACTGCAGTATCTACAGGGTTCTTCTCCATTAGGAGTGATCTTGGTTAGGACTGCTGCCCACCAATAATCACTTGCATCTGTATACAGGACCAAGTCGTCTTCGTCCTGCGGTATCGCGAGCTTTGGGAGATTTTTGCAAACCTCTTTTAACTCCCGCATCCCTTGTCGATGTTCTTCTGTCCAGATGAACGGAACATCCTTTTTCAGTAATGAACTGAAAACTTTTCTATGTTTTGCGAGATCTTTAATAAATGGTCCCGCAAAATTAACAACTCCCAAAAAACTCTGAAGTTGTTTCTTTTCTTTAAGATCTTCAGGAAAATTCTGAACCTTTTGAACAATATGGTCCTGCAGAATGATTCCTGCTTCATCGATCTCAATACCCAGAAATTTCATTTTCCGAGTTGCAACGACTGCCTTCTTTTCAGACAGTACTAAACCTTCTTTATAACAAACATCTGCAAAGATCTCAAGATGTTTGATATGTTCTTCCATATTTTTTGATGCTATTAAAATATCATCAATATAGACGAACATAAAAGAAAAATAATCTTTAAATAGATTATCCATCTTTTTCTGGAATATTTGAGGCGCATTAGCTAACCCCATTGGCATTACGTTCCAAACATAATGCCCTTGTGGAGTAGAGAAGGCTGTAAACTTCTTACTCCCTTCCTCCATGCGAATCTGGTAAAAACCTGACTTGCAATCAAATTTAGAGAAAACCTTAGCATTCCTAATGCAGTTAATAAGGTGTTCCCTACTTGGGATAAAATATCCATCAAACTCTAGAATGTCATTAATTCCTTTGTAATTAATAACTAGTCTAGGTTTACCTCGTTTGATCTCACCATGATTTCTTACCAGAAATCCAGGACTGCTATAGGGCGAGTTCCCTGGTTCGATCAGCTTTAAATCAAGGTGTTCCTTGATTATCTCCTTCATATCCTGTTGATCTTTGAGGTTCATCAGGATTGGTCTGTATCTTACGAACTCATACTCCTTTTCTGGCTTCACCTTCAAGGTTACATTGAGCTTGTTTTTATCCCACCATGCCAAAGGATTCTCACTGTAATTCCTTTTGATTTTTCTTTTGACATCTTCTAGGGATACCTGCATTTCTTCCTTAATATCTTGATGAGATATTAAAGATGCTTTGAGGATCTGGACCTCTTCATCATTGAGATCCCAATCTCTGATATAGCTTAGCACTGCTTCACTGAATCTCCTTTGATCCTTCATTTTTGGTTGTCGAAGTTTTCCTTCATCAGGCGCCAGAGTTAGGTCACCTCCTACGGAGACCTTCGCTTCGGGATCATACATCACGAAGTAGAGGATCGGAGTTTTTTATAGGCTCTGATACCATTTTAGAAGCGAAGGATCGATTAGCAAAATATGTAATAAAGAAATACGTAGCCATCATTTTAATAGCTAAAATAGGAGGGTAAATACATGATTTTATATGATTTTGGTTAACTAGTCCAATTTTTCCCCATTTTTCACACGAATAAGACACTTTTTTAGAAAATGTCCCAATAGATATAATTAGAAAAGTCAAAAGTCTTGGTGGTTATGTGTTATACCTGTCTTCAAAACTGGTTATGGGGGGTATACACTATCAACATACTGGATATACATAAATAATACTCTATCATATATCGATATATATATCTTGACAAGATTTGGAGAAAGAAATTGTATCAAATTGTTTATGTATATCTGGTTTCTTTTACGTAATTTTTTTTATTCCATATATTAATTCTGCATCGTTCGCATAATTTTGTTAGCATAAATTATTGCTTGATAATGTATGTAATTGCTTTATAACTAATATTTAAATGCATATTGTTTATTATGTCATTATTTTTTTATTAACTATTGCATTTTAATTAATATTTAAATGCATATTGTTTACTATGTCATTGGTTTTTTTGGTATTAACTATTGCATTTTAATTAATATTCAAATGCATGTTGTTTACTACGTCATTGTTTTTTTTTTGTATTAACTATTGCATTTTAATTAATATTTAAATGCATATTATTTATTACGTCATTGTTTTTTTCGTATTAACTACTGCATTTTAATTAATATTTAAATGCATATTGTTTATTGTGTCATTGTTTTTATTTTATCAACTACTGCATTTTAATTAATATATTACTGAATTTGACATTTATTATTTTATTGATAAAGGAGCAAGAAACAGAGGGTAAATGGTCGGGACTTGTTTCATTAAAAATCATAAAAAAAATTCAGATTTATTTCTCTAAAAATTCATCAAACACATAGAATCTCTATTAGCAGTAATTGTTTGTACGAAAAAAATATTTAAAAAATAAAAATAAAATACGCATTATTTAGTATAGAATGCGCACTAACCTCATTAACCCCCATATCCCACAAATTAAGGATTTAAAGATTATGGCTAAATACGCATTTAACTTTTAAATTTTAATTTAGGTAGAAATAACACGTATAACCATCCCATTAATCTAGGCCATTGATGTGATGGAATTGATGTTTGAGATTTATTTTTAGTTAACACGTATAGAATTAATTCTATTTGATCTCTTCCCTATATATATATATATATATATATATATATATTTATTTAATTTCCTCAGCGCACACGATGAAATTATTTTAAGAAGACCAAATATACAAATAATTAAACTTCGCTCTCATATTGAATACGTCCATAGTAGTATATATATTATATATATAATTCTTATATGGTTTACTTTATGCTTTCAGATGGATGCCCCCCCTCTCTCCTCTCTCCTCCTCGTCCTCCTCCTTCCTCTCTCTCTCTATAGTCTATTCTTTCCTCAACCTTTCCTTTCTCCTCACTCGATTTGCCTTTGTTTTTCTATTCGCTCTAGGGTTTGAACTGTTTGTCCTTTAAATTTCTTAATTTATTTACTGATATAAATATTCAGTCGATTTTTATACTGTTTTCCTTGGATCGAAATAATTATTTTTTTGTGGTTTCCTGTTCTTTCTTTGTTGTGGTATAGTATTGTATGTATGGCTGGTTTGGACTTAGGTTCCGCTTCCCACTTCGTTTCTCAGCTCCACCGCTCCGACCTCCACCTCCAGCGGCCCCCCGATTCCGAAGATGAATCCAACCGCCACCAGTTCTCCGGCGAGAACACCGACAACTCCAACCCCGGCCTCGACCTCACCTCCTCCGGCGATATGGTCGGGGGGCGCAGGCCCCGCGGCCGCCCCCCCGGCTCCAAGAACAAGCCCAAGCCGCCGGTCATCATCACCCGCGAGAGCGCCAACACCCTCCGGGCCCACATACTGGAGGTGGCCAGCGGCTGCGACGTCTTCGAGGCGGTGGCGACCTACGCGCGGAAGCGCCAGCGGGGTATTTGCATACTCAGCGGCACCGGCACCGTAAACAACGTCAGCCTGCGCCAGCCCGCGGCTGCTGGGAGCGTCGTCACGCTCCACGGCCGCTTCGAGATTCTATCGCTCTCCGGCTCCTTCCTGCCGCCGCCGGCTCCGCCGGGGGCCACCAGTTTGACTATATACTTGGCCGGAGGCCAGGGGCAGGTGGTCGGGGGGAATGTTGTGGGGGCGTTGATTGCTTCCGGCCCAGTCATCATCATAGCGGCGTCGTTTACTAACGTGGCGTATGAGAGGTTGCCCCTAGATGAGGAGGAGGGGATCCAGATGCAACCTCCGGCGTCTCAGCCGATGGGCGGAGGCAGCGGGAATCAGTTTTCCGATCCATCTTTGGGTCTGCCGTTCTTGAATTTGCCGCTGAATATGCCTAACGGTCAACTCCCAATGGACGGTGCATGGGCCGGAAACTCCGGCGGCCGGCCGCAGTTCTAGTGCGGATAATTAAGGTCAGAATATCATCATGAAATCAAAGTAGAACAATCATCTTCTTCATCATCAGCATAAACTTGTCTTATCTCATGTAAATTTAGGTCATAATCATTGTTTTTGTGGTGTTGCGAATGTACCTCTTGCTTTACCGATTGTGATTCGAAGAAGAAAAAACCCAGAAAAAAAAAAGAATTGATCTTGCGTTTGTTTCTCTTTAATTTTCGTGGAACTTTGATGAGATTTAATTTTAGAAATAATTTGGAGGTTTAGACTTTGAGACTTCTGCGTGTGAGCCTTTGTTTATTGCAACTTGTGCAGATAAAAATTGTTTCTTCACAGAATCTTATGCTACTTCAATTGATTCTTAAATATTTGAGGATAAGGTATGCATAAATAATCTTGCACAAAAGTGTGTGCTTACAATTGATAATTAGAAGATAAATCCTGTTAATCTAGTGGTGTCCTGAAATAAAATTATTATAAAATTGCAAAATCAAATCCAATGAATGAATATATGCATATAAATTAGAGTGATGCTATTCGTACATAAATGTCCGGACATAATCTAGCTAGTTTAGTTAAATGAATAGGTTCGATCCGTTTAAATTATTTATTTAATTTTGTAATTTCTCCACATTCATTCAATTTATTATTTTTTGAGTAATCTAATTCAAGTGAATGCATAAATATCTATTAAGTAATAGTATTTCCGAAAGATTAGTGAAAATCACAAAATAACTTTATTAGTTTAATTTCGTATTTTTGTATTCATATTTATCTCTTTAAAAATGGTGGTTTAGATTAATTAAATAAATACATTAGAGTACTAACCAACACCATTATTTTATTTGATAAATTATAAGTTAAGATTATTAATATATTCATTTTATGTCCGGACATATATGTCCAAAAAGTATAAGTGTATAAATTAATAAGTATGGTCGTGGCCAGAGCTAACGACAACTTGCTCGTCATAATAGGCTTTGTGTGACTAATATATTTAATAACACATAGATTCCTTTCTCTAACTCCACCCTTGTTTTATTATTTATTTCACATAAGTGTTAATTTTAATTTTTTGAATGAGTTGTCCTAAGTAGTCTGCTTTATATATTATATGAAGAAGGAAACTTTCTTGACATTATTATTTATTGTAGGGGTTATGTAATTAACATGAGCTTTTTATTCTCCAAACTTTGAAAATAACTAAGGAAAAGTGAGGAAAGAGAATAATATATATATATATATATATATATATATATTTATTAATACGAGCCTTTATTGTTCATATCATGAAATATAGGTATCAGAAGATTTCAGATTGAATTTAGGGAAAAGAAAAATGCAACTTCCATCTTGATAAGTTTAAGAGGAAGACAATTTGTCCAATTTTTCACATTCTTGGCAATTTTAATTGATCGAATATGTTTTGAATTTAACTGCACGGGAATCTCAAAATATTGTCGGATTTCAAATGTGATCCCATGTGAAATTAAAGTTGGGAGATTATAAATCTTGTTTTGGCATTCCTTTTAGACTCTTTACGTGATTTTGGGATTTTATACAATTCCATGGTTTTATATCAGCTCAAACTAATAAATAATTTTAGACTATATATTGATAGTTATTATATCTATTTACATAATTTTATGCTTTATTTGGTTATCATATTTCATTAGTAGTTTCTTAGATCAATCTATTTAAATCATTTTGATTTTTATATGTTACTTTAGCATCAGCCGGCAGATTCTTCTTTTTTTTTTTAATTTTTATTTGGTGTTCTTTTGTTTCAAATTCAATATTATTATTATTATTATCATTATCATTATTATTATTATTATTATTATTATTATTATTATTATTATTATTATTATTATTATTATTTGTGAAAATGGGACTAGAATCGCCAAAATGAATTCATACGGGCCGGGGACTAAGTAAGCACATGACATGTCAGTTTGAAAATATTTGTTATATTTTTATGTTCCACTATGAAAATACTAAAGATGTAGTTTTTGGTAGTTCTTTGTAGGGAGTTGGTTAAAATTTTCTATTGTTATTTATAAATTTTTGTAGTCCCGTATCCTTATGCTAACTTTTATAGTTTGGATTGAAATGTAGATTACTACTTGTTACCTTTTATTTAAGTCTAATGTAATAATTGTGTTAAAAATTATTATTTATTTTAATTTAATTTAATTTATATTTTGAATTTTATTTAAAAAAATATTTGGACCTCTTAAATCGAAAGCCTGGCTTGCCACTAATAGTGGTATGATATAGTATTAATATATGTGGTGCGTATTGATGATAGTAAAATATGATATGTAGTCCCAGTGGGATGGCCTAGTGGTGGAGTGGTTGCCTGTTGACCAATAGGTCAGAGGTTCGAGTACTCTCGGCCACAAAAAAACCCTAGGTGGGGTGTGTGAGTTTAATATTTTGTAATGATATTCTAAAAAAAAAATATATGATATGTAACAATAAATAAATCTCATACCATTACATGTATATTGATTACAAGGACAGGGGGAGCTTACAGCAATATTAGTGATATACTCTCTTGATGAGGTGACAATGTTGGTAGATTATTATTGGTAGTTTCTTAAAGAAATACATTAATTATAAGGTGATTTATTATGAATATTTTCACTTCACACTACTTTCTAAAAATCTAAATACATTTACATCTACAAAAGGCCATGCATATAGTACATAATTATAACCTTGAAAAAGAATTTGCTTCACGCTTTAAGTGGAAAGTATCAAAGTTAATATTAATCGAATTAATTAATTTGATAAGCGAAAGATTAATGTATGCTCTATATGATCTTGTTTTACTAGCTATATATTTATTAATTCTTTCGATAAACTTTAGTACTATATATTCGTAAACGATCGATCTGGAATTTGATAACAGATGTGCATGAGTTTTTACTCCAGAAAATAAAAGAAAAAAAAAATTAAATTAATCTGTAAAAGTACTACGTTTATATGATCCCAGCAATATTTCAATCCACAGGAAAAATTACTAATTAACTGTTCATTGCTGCCCAGATTCTCTTAGATTAGACAGCTAATAACTTTTAAGCTATCCGTACAGCTGTATTTGGGATCAAATATTTTACAGATACAACCTTCATAAATATTCATGTGTGGAATAATGGAGAATTTAGAAAAATCGAGAAAGTTAGTTTGTTTTTGAATTAATGGAGAGAATTTTGATTGCAATTGTCAAATCATGTGTGAAAGAGTTGTTAGCAAGAATTTCAATCTGAAACAAGGTAGACAATTTTCACGGTACATGTCTAATTGTTTAATTTGGAAAGTTAGATATAGTAATGGGAAGATAATTTTCAAAGTTCATTAAACCTAAAATCGCAACTTTCAACTTGGGTTTCAAGTTCTCAATCAAACAAATATTTTACCAGGATCCTTTAATCTAGAAAACATGACCAATGTGTACAAAAGTTATTTAGTGAATTATATATATTAATCTGGAGTAATATGGATAATAGATTGGTGACACACATTTTTTACTTTTTTTTTTAGAATTATACAATATATATTATTATATAAAACACTACACACTACAACACACATTGGTAGGATTCGAACTCAAGACTTCTCCCTAAGAAGAGACTATTTTTCGGTTTTGCCACTTGAACTAGGTCTCATTGACGCATTTATTACTGTTATGAAATAGTCTATTCTTACAAATCTATTTTTGTCTATTTAATCCCTTTTATATTCGTAATTTAAGTTCAATATTATAATATTTCATATATATTATATTAATGAAAATAGAATAATTTATCAAAATTTACATAATTTTTTAATAACTGTCTTTATAATTTTATATTATATATACCACTAGAATTCATCATATAAATAAATTATTTAGTCGAGTAATAACTTTTACGTGCGTTGTACGTACCTTTAATTAGTATGTATACAAAATAAATTAAATTCATGCACAGACTGGGATGGCTCAGTTACTAACAAATGATATTAAGCCCTTTTACGTTATGATCTAAATACATATTTCCTTTTCAACGGAAAAATAGCTAAAATTGGCAATATCACAGAGTATAGAACAATGTATGTTACTTCAAAAACAGCAACGAAATATCTAAGAACAACTTGCCTCAAATACCCTATCTTTATGATGTTATCCACGAAATTCTATATAATGTAAATGCATCAATCATTTCAAATAAAATCATCATTATTAAAGTGATCCATGAATAAGATACCGCTAATACGTAATATAACAACAGTAATAATATGGACCTCTTACAAATTATATACAAACCCGATATAATATTGCATAAAGAGAAACAGGGGAAACAAAAGCCAAACAATACATTGGAAGTTTAACTGCGATAAATTATGTTTTGTATGGTCTTATAAAATTGTCAATCCACCTTTTTTTTAAACAAATTACTTACATTAGTTTTGCGCTTTATTATTAGTATTATGATCAAGGCCAATATTTTAAAAAATTTCCATTTAACTTATAATTGAGAATATATATATAGATACAATTGCTCTAAAAAATGAAAAGGGATAACGATTATGTACATGAACCTTTTCAAAATCTTGATAATAAATGCTGTTATCCTCATAAAACACGTTTGGGGTAGGAATTAATTCTAAAAATCCAGACTACAGAGAAACAATACAAATTAGCATTAATTAAGAGAAAAAAATAATGTTTGTGAAAATAATTGCCATCCAACGGACAACAAAGAAACACAACCAATTTGGAACAACTAAGACGATGCTAATGCAAATTCAAATACTTAAAATCTAATTTAATCCATCTATATATATAGATATATCAATACATTTCCCATTCGCCCATCTCCAAAAACTGAAGAAATAATTCATCCTCCAAAAATGACAAGAAAGAAAGTAACCCTTGCCTTCATTACCAATGACTCGGAAAGAAAAGCCTCATACAAGAAACGTAAGAGGGGTCTGATCAAGAAAGTGAGCGAGCTGAGCACCCTCTGCGGCGTCGACGCCTGCGCCATCATCTACAGCGAGTACGACCGCGAGCCGGAGGTCTGGCCGTCGCTGCTGGGGGCGCAGGCCATCCTCGCCCGCTTCCGCAAGCTCTCCGAGATTGACCAGAGCCGCAAAATGGTCAATCAGGAGAGCTTCACGCGGCAGCGGATCAAGAAGGCGGCGGAGCAGCTCCGCCGCCTCCAGAAGGAGAACAAGTGCCGGGAGCTCGAGAGCTTCATGTTCCACTGCATCCGGGGCGCCACCACCCTCGACGCCTTCAACCTCCCAGACGCGGCGGAGATGGGCTGGGTCATCAACCAGACCCTCAGGGATATCAAGGCCAGGATGGAAGTCGTGGAGGCGGAGCACCACCGCCGTCGACGTCTGGTTTCTGTGCCGCTTGTTGTGGCGGCACGGCAGCAGCCTTTGGCGTGGGAAATGGCTCAGCCTCCTCCTCCTCCTCCGGTGGTGGAAGAGGTGGCGCCGCGGATGGAGGAAGAGGGTATGGAGTCTTTCCCGTGGAACCTGGTGCAGAGCCCGACGGGCGGCGGCGACGGCGCGATGGAGGGCGGCGGACTTGGGTGGGATGCGGGGATGGTTCTGCCATATCCGTACATTTTCAACCATTCTAGCTCTAGTCAATCTGGGAATAGGGAGATTAATTTCAATCATTGACTGTCGATGGGATTCAGGAGTTCTATGTTTTTCGTGTTTCTGCAGTGATTTAATTTAGGTTGTGAATTAATTAATCCAACCACTTGCATTTGTTTGAGATCTAGACATGACTAATTTAGAATCACTACAACAAAATTCGCTTTTAGGGACATTAAAATATGTTGCAACAGAACACTTATTGCAACATTTGACCTTTCTCCACATTGGTTTTTAGTGTCGTCCATTCAAGTGTTGCAACAGATTTTTATAGCTATTACAACACATAAAAGTGTTAGAATAAATCGAATTAAAATCAAGTGTTATTAAATAATAAGACACGTGCCAATGTTGGCAAAAAGGTCCTGGTACGACATTTTTTAGTGTCATGAATTCTTAGTAACAACCAACAATATTCCATAATTCACGATATTTGTTTATTAATATATTGTATGATGTAACTTCAATAATAATAATAATAACAACCACCAAAAACAAATATTACCGAAACCAAAATATTCTATTAAAAAAGGAGATGCTCTAGTCAAAACTTCGGATCAATAAATAAGAAAAGAAACTAAAACTAATGTTATCTGATGAGCTTCGAGACATAATATCCGAGAAAGCTAAAAATACAATTGGCAATTTAATCTAAGTGCGATAAGTAACATTGTGCTCCTAAGCCTGCAAGTACCAGCTTCATAGCTTCAACATTTCATTTTCCCAAGATTTCCAGACATCCAAGTTGGCTTAATAGCTTCTATATTTTTAATATCTGTACACACAACATGATACAACAAAACAGAGTCATCTTTACAAGGATCAAGCACATTGTTAAGCTGTTGAGTTTGTAGTGGGAGAAAAGAATTAAGAATGCAAGCAAGATTCAGTAGAAATTTCAATTTAGCTGGAATCTCATACCTTTTAGCCCATGGATTATGTGCTTCCTAATCCATTACAGCCTCCAAAACTTCTATAAAATGATAAAAGAACAAAAACAAACTTATATGCATATAATTATAGAACAAAATAGAACTAGTCCTTGCTAATTTTGTGCAGCTCACAAACTTCTTTGCAGCACATGTTGAAGCTCAATTCAGCTGCATTTTGCTGCTCCACATTAACTGTGACATTACGAATCAAACACTCAAGAACTGCCATTAAAAGTGGCTTTACAAATTCTGCAAAATAAAAAATCCAACTGAAATCAAATTCATGTAATTAAGGCTCCGCCTATCTAATTCCTATAACAACTCAAATCTCAATAAAGATCAGAAAATGAGTTTAAATTAATTTCTGCATCATCTTTCAATGGAGATAAAAATGAGAACAACATGAAACACCATTTGTATTGGCCGACTGACCCTTAAATTCGATGGTTTTTCACTCTCTGTATCATAACCATTATCTGCACAGCAACCATGCATATTAGGGGGCATCAAACAGACAGAAAAGGAAAAAGTTTTTTATAGTTTAGACAAATGATGTCAAAGTAGGACATACTTCCCGTCAGAGATAAAAATTACCTCCGTATACGACTTAGGGTGAGGAGCACCAAAATGTTCTGTAGACATAGTTGGTAAGGAATCACTCACTGCATAGTTCCAAAAGGTCGAGATATTAAGGAATTAGACATTCAATTGACAGCCCAACCATAAGTTAATCAATAAATTAACCTGGATGTGAATCAATATATGTCCTACCATTAGCATAAGGTTTTCTAAAAAGTCAAGAAACCTGTAAAAGAATAAAAATGAGATACAAATTAAGTATTTTTATTAAGCATACCTCTTCTTTTGGAAAGATTTACAACAAGCTCCTGATTGTTTAACTGTCATTAACCAAACAAGACTCAAATTCTTGAAACACAATATAATATATATATATATATATATATATATTCATAACATGCTGCTCTTCACTTGATTAACACTGAGCAACCACAAACAAATTTGTTGCATACAATAGGCACCTCAATCACAGAATGGCTGCACAAATACCTGCATTACATGCCAAGACGAATCTTCAGTATTTTAGGCAGGTAACTAAGTAGATCCCAATGTTGTCTTTAATATGTTATTACACACTGAATCACACCCCCTGCCTCGCACCCCCCAAAGAGAATGAGGACTCTGTGAAGTAACAATCCTGAAACCTTAAATGATTCCTGATTCCACACTAAACTCAACTTTGATACAAAAATAACCTGCAAATTAAAAGTACGAGCAGACATAGAGAATACGAGTTCAATGTTCCAAATAATGAACGATTGATATGGTGATTTATGTTAATTCCTTAATCTGCACAAAAAAAATTATTTGATTCATTCCATTACCAAGATAAGCATTTAACTTCACATAATATAGGAAGCATATGTAGTCATGTAGACTAACAAAAGCAAATCAAATTATTAAATACAAAAACTCTGCTTCATAGAAGCAAAACAAAAACTCATCCAGAGAACCCCACACCAATTTAGATATAAGTTTTCTCAATCTGCAAGCCTAATCAAATCTAACAAAGTATTTAGAAACATAAAATGTAACAAAATTCATAAATTTCTAAACTACAAATTACAATTTCATTTCTATTCATACAGAAAATTTCAAAATAAATGCACCAAAAACTAGAGTATTTCGGCAAGGATCAATCACCAGATCATAAATACAAGGAAAAGAGTAATATTTAGATAATCAATTACAACACAAAATGCAGAGAAATGGAGAAAGAACAAAGCGTTATAAGTTATAACTACCTGTAAAGAGTGCAAGGGGGTTACGGTGGACGGGGGCGGTTGCCCAGACGATTAAGATATTCTGCTATCCTCGCCGTTGTCGGAGCCAATTCGAGACTATCTTCGGTTTTTTCTCATCACCAAAATAATTGAAATCGAAATGAGGCTTCTCGAGGGAGAGCAAATTGGAGTAGTCAATTAATTTGGGGGTAGGGCACGAGGATGAACAGTTATATTTCTTTTTATTTAATTTTCTTTCAAGTTTTAGAATAAAAGTTGTTCAATAGTTTGGTGGGAAAGTTACCGCCAATATCTCTAGAGCTGAGTTTGTGTTTTTTTTTTAGTGGTAAGTTTTTTCATTTTACTTTTACTGCTTTCTTTCAATTAATTTAATAATTTAATATGAAGGACCTTTCAAATAAAATAATACGAAGGGAATATATATCATTTTTTGAGGTAGGGCATTTGATAGTGTCATAATTGGCACAATATGACAACACCGGCCATTTAATGTCGTTACAAGCTTTAAACGATTTTATAAAAATTCATATTAAATATTATTATGTCGCAATAGAGGTTTTATCTAGACATAGAAGTTATATTGTTGTAAAAAGGGTGTTGTAATAGGCACTTTTTGTTGTAGTGAATTATGTGTTTATTATCCAGTTAATCTATGTAATTCCTGTCCTGGTTGGTTGATATATATATGGCATTCATCTGCACTTGCGCGTAATTTTTATTGATTAAATCCTCTTGTTCACAATTTTCTGTGATTTTGAGAGTTTTAGGGTTCATAATTTTTATTTATTGTTATTTTCTTTTATGAAATTAGGTGGAAAATTTTCTGAACATATGGTTATTTATTAATTGTCCGATCCATTACTACTCCGATGTATAGACTTGATTTTTCCAGCGGTTTAAAGTGCTAAAAGTACTAATTATTTACGAAAGAAAAATAAGGAAACGCTAATATAAATTAAAAAAGATAAAAAAAAATCTAATTTAGCTTCGAATTTGAAAGTTGGTGTTCATCCACTAAAGATGCTATGGAAATATCTTATACTCCCTTCGTTCTTTTATAAGTGTCCTCCACCGTCAAATTACATATACCAATAAAATAAAGAAATTTACCTATGTAACCTTATTAATTACCATCATTAATGTATACATACAACTAATTAACAAATTACTAGAAGCATTAAATAAGGATAAAATTGGAAAAATGTCATTAATTTACTCTCAAATTTTGAAATAGGACACTTATATGGAAACAAAAAATTAAGCTAAATAGGACATTTAAAAAAGAACGGATGGAGTATATATTTTTTCAACATTCATTACTTTTCTAGTTCTAATGTGGTAAAACATGACATAAAAATTAAGTGTAGCAAGTACATAGAACATTAATTTGTAAGTTGCTTGCATTTGGAAGTTGGAACGTTAAAAAAAGGAAGCGCAAATGTTGATTTTAATCCATTTCAATAAATTATCTTTAGTGGGAAATAATTTTTAAAGGAAAAAAATAAGTATGTTTTAGTTTTATAAAACAAATTAAAATACATAACATTGTTATTTTAAAACTCCACTAATCATGTGAAAATGATAATTTTTTGGAGTATTTATTTCCAAAATTGAATATATAAATATATTTTTTCGTCAAATGATTATCCACGCGTATTACATGCAGACGTACACTATGTAATATTTTAGACAAAAGACACATGGTAACGTACATTAACAATAATAATCAACCATTTTTGCATTTACTAACATAAAGTTTGTAGTTAGATTTGACCACGACTAAGGCTGTAAATGAGTCAAGCCGTTCGTGAGCTACTCGGCGATCAACTTGAAAAAAGTTCGTTCGGCACTCGACTCATTAACTAATCAAGTCGAGTTTGAGCCTATAATCGAGCTCGATAAGTTTATCGAGTCGAGTTCGAGCATTGTGTTGCTCGACTCGACAGGCTCGCTAACATGCTCGGCTCATATTTAATTGAGCATGTTCGTGAGCCTATAATCGAGTTTGTTCGCGAGCCTATCAATCGAGTTTTAGTCGAGCTTGCTCGCGAGTCAAATAATTAAGTTTTATATATAAAATCAAAAGAATTAAATTTTTGTTTGATCATTTCAAGTGCAGTGAAGCACTATATATTTTGAAATTTTGGTGGATTAGTTTTTGAATGTTTGGAATGCTTTCATCCTTCCTGCCTTGGTTAAGTTCCCATGTTGATATAATGATATCTCATTATATTATATATCGATTTTGAAATGTAGTATGATCTTTATTAATTTATTTAATGATAACACTAACAAATTTAATTTTAGAGTATCAAGCTTTAAGCAAGCTCGATTAACATGTTGACGAGCTAAATTTAAATGTAATCAAGTTCTTGACGAGTTCGGCTTGAGCTCGAGCTCGAATACCTCGTTATCGAGTATTTGACAAGTCGAACTCGAGCTCACTAATTTTGGACCGAGTCGAGTTCGATCACGGTGGCAAAAACTTGACTTGAGTTCGAGTCGAACTCGAGCAAATGAATATTTAAACGAGTTGAGTTTAAGCAGATCAATACTCAGCTCGTTTACAGTCTTAATCACGACGATAAGTTCGGAATAAGTCGTTACGTGTCTCAGACGAAAGATACGTACGTGGTAACATAAATTAACATTAGTAATCAACCATCTTTGCATTTACAAGCACAAAGTTTGAAGTTAGATCTGACCACGATGATAAGTTCAGGTAAAGTCGTTACGTGTCTCTCAGGATAAAATATATATAAAAGATTCTCTCAAAAAAAAAAAATATAAGATAGTTGCTATCGTAAATAAGATTATATCGAACTCTATTTTATTAGTTTACTAGTACTGACCTCTGTGCGATGCACGTACGAATAAAATATATGTCATAAATTCGAATAATAAAAATATTTTTTTTAAAGATAAAATGAGTTAACAGGTTAAAAATCTGGAGAGAATAACAAAATAATTCAATAATAACCAAAATAATAATAATTCAAAACACACATATTTGAAATTATAAAATATTGACAACGAAGTGTATCTTAGTTGTAAGACACTTTCCCTCCAACCATAAGGTTGGAAGTTCGAGTCATGTGTGTGTATGTTGAATATCAAAAAAAAAAAATATATATATATATATACACATAATATTTTTAGATTTATTTCAAAAAATATACTCTATTTTAAATTGCCTCGGTTCTATTTTAAATATATGTTTTATACAGAATATTGTGTAGAATATATTACCTTCAACTTTATATAATTAACAAAATTGTCATCAGAATTAATTTCCAACTAGTATTGCCCTATGTGCGATGCACGGATAAGAGATATTACACTATAACTTTTAATAATTAAAATATTTCATTTAAAGATGAAAATGAGTTAATCGTTTAAATAGATTTAAAGGAAATACTAAAGTAAAAAATAAAGAAAATAGAGCTATGTAGTCTACCAGTTTGTATTTAATAATAATTTTTAGAAAGTATATCAATAATTAGTTCGAATTTACTTTACAAAAGAGGATAATTTGCAAATTGTTAACAATTTTTTTTTTATCTCAAAGGTATAACATAGAAAATCTTAAATATTTACTTTTCCAAAAAAGTCAAATCGATTTATAAATAATCGTAGTAGTATCATAAAAAAAAGAAATTAATCCAATTAAATTAAACATTTTTATATTTGAATCTTGACTCCAATATTCGAAATTCAAATATATTTACCTTGAAAACTCATAGTGAAAGGTGTCGTAAAAATTAATTTTTTTAGCTGCTAAATCATGACAAAAGGATGGAAACATAATTTAGCACCAATTTGTCTTTTGAATCATAATTTGCCACACCAATTTGTCCTTTGAATTACACATAAGCACCAAATTGCTAAATCTTGATAATATACAAAGGAAGATCATTTGCCTTTTGAAATTGTCTTTTTCCTGGAAAAAATACATAATTACAACCATAATTGTAACACGGATTATAATGAAAACATTGGATAATTTATTTATTATTTCTATATGTAATATCCTTGCAAGATTATTTTTATTTCATTTTAAGTATTCATGTTTGTAACTTTTATTCTTTTTCTTTTTTCTCTGTGGCCTAAAAAGCTTCACAGACGTGCAGCAATCAACGACAGTTGAAATTGTTTCAGATTTCAAATGCTTAGTTAATAGTAATTTATATGCATTGTTTAAAAGGTGGAGAACATTATTTGAACAAATACTTGCACATGTATTTAATAAGTAATCCAGGATAACAAAAACAATGAAATTATCTTTTAAAACGCATATTATGATGTGTATTAATAATTATCATACAACTAAACCGATAAATTGGATATAATGAATTACATTATTAAGATCACATTAAACTCAATAAAGATAAATTAATAAAATCTGAACATCATTAGAAGGCAATAGATATCATGTCATTCCCCATGTCTATTCTCTCTCCCATGTTACTTGAAATTGCAAATCGACATAGTCCCTCATATCAATATATAGCTGCAAGGAAAATGACATCTATTTGTGATAATGTACAACCAAACTAAAGAACGAATGATATAAAGTGAACACAAAATGCCCAGACTTGATGAGCATGGTAGAAAGTATCCAAAATATTGCATGTCAATTTCAATAAATTTTAAAAAACTACTAAATTTAGAAATCAAGATAACAAAAATAAAGGCACATGTAACATGGAAGATTCCTCAGAGTGAACTTCGAGGGGCATGAGATCACATAATTAATGTCTACGACTCTACAATATATAATGAGAAATATTTTGAAGATATTGGCTCCTACAGCCAAAAGGCACCTATAATGAGAACTACATGATATGTAATCGATAGTGAAGATGAATGTATCTTTGATTCCTACACTGCATTATAACAGTTTTGGATCTCTCAATATCTCAGCATCAATCGGAAAGAGTGATAGGATAAAGCATATAAATTATAATGCTCTTAGAACAACTAACTTCTAATGCTTTTGCCATGATAATAGATAACAAAAATAATTATAGAAACTTTTTGGTCATGATTAGTATGAAACTCTCTCTACATTGACTAACTAATTGCATTTTCTTGATTCAGCTCTCTACCCCTTCCCGTATCTCAAACAACAATTTATTTTTTCATCATACTGTGTGTGTGTGTGTGTTTATAGGTAATTTGGATGTCATGATAAATACAGTACTAATTTTGGCATTTTACCTATGCTCTAATTAAGGTCAATTCAGATCCTAGCATATAGCACAAATTCAAGGATTTAAGTAAATTTTTCTAGAGAATTCTACAAAATTTGAATTTAATCTTGCGCTAATTAATAATTTACCTAATACTCGTAGGTGGAACTGCAGCATACTATTTTTTCACAACTTCGACAAGCTTGTTCGCCACTGCACTCGTGTACACACCATTGAAATCCTCACAGATGCAAAATCATAGAAAAATGATTAAATGTGTAGAAGAAAATTGGTTAATCGATGAATGATAAATAATAGATGAAGCTGCAGACTGCAGTTCATCACCTTTGACACCAGATTTACACGGTTAGTTCGTCGTCGAAAATTCATGACTTCCTATGCATCCATGGACTCCTCAGTGATGAACTGATGATCCATTCAAATCACCTGCCAACTTGGATTCGTTCCCCTCCACGCCATTTTGATAAGGCAATTTATTCCGCTGAAATTAATTGGAAACACATAAAGATTGAAAAAACTTGAGGAAACGGTGACCATATACATAAAATTCAGAGTTGTGAGAAACGACGATACAGAGTGAGAATGAAGAGTTTGAGGGGAGACATGATTGAGGAGAGGTAAATTGGCAGTTAATTGAAAAAATTATGGGATAATGGACGGCTAATCGAGGGAGGTCAGTTATGGGATGAGAACGTGAATATAATTTGAAAAACTTGATTTCACTATAAAATTGTGACCTTCAAATTAATTGTAATTACAAAATTACCATTCCAATTGATTTCGAAATCAATTGTTGATTGAAAACTCTGTTTTTATATATATATAGATTCCACTATTTTGTTTTAATATAATATATATAGATTTTATTATTATTATTATGAAACCATAAAATAAATCTGTATTAATCCTTGAATTTAAATTTATTTACAAAATTGCCATTCAAATTGAATTGAAATTAAAATTGACGGTTACTATTATGTTTTAATATATATATATTCCATGCATGTGAAGAATTTGATAGTAATTATAAAAGGATGTACAATGTATATTCACAAAATAGTCTGATCCTAATTCCATGTACCAACCACTAAAATGGTGATGTAGATTTTGTCTGTGCGAGGTGATATATTTAACTGTTTTATAATTTTAAGTGATCTACTGTTAACTTTTTAGGCTGCTATACACATTAAAACTCGATTAGATTGCTACACTGACAACATTGCAACAAAATCCAAAGAAAGTATCGCTTGGAATGCAACAATGTCAAGACTGTCAAAACATCAAACTCTGTTTACCGCTTTGCAAATGATAAGTCTAGGGTTTGCGAAAGTAGCTAAAGGAGACAATAACACGATGACACAAGGATTTACGTGGTTCGATCGATGTGATCTATGTCCACGGGAGAGAATATAGAGAGCTTTTATTATGCTTGAGAGTACAATGAGTATTGAATATCCCCCTACATCTCTAATCTTGCGTTTATTTATAAGCCTTGAATTAAGCCCTAATCCCTCTAGGGTTCGCACTCCTTTTACATATCTAGTTTCTTAATACATGCATATCCGATTCCCATCCATAGTAGAATTCTATCTTCTTCCAAAGTAGGGTTTCGTTACTTGGTCTTCAAGGCAGATGTTGACTTTGTTTGGGCCGAACTCTGCGGGTCGAGCTTTAATATATAGGCCCAATTAGCCGTAGGTCAGGCCCAGGATGAGGCCGGTACTACCAGCAAACATTATCAGGAAATCATATATTAATTCACTGGTCATAGATGGAGAGTTCGTATACACATCAAAACTCAATGAATCAAAGAGATGAGAAAAAAGGAAGAAGTTGATGTTTAAATTGAAATTGATTGCAAATCAGAAACTCTTTCTTTCAATATAGAATCTTCTCAACAAAAACGATATGACGACGCTACGTGGCCCGTTCCTGCCACCAAACAAAACCGAATACACAAATTGAAAAAAACAATTAACTCAATGTTTTTTTTTATTTGTGATCACAACAAAGAAACAGAATCATGATGAACCGATGAAGGGGAATAGAGAAAAAATCAGCGACATTGGAGCCCACAAGAAGACAGCGGTCATCGACGAACATCAAGAGAGATAAAGAGAAAAATTGTGAGAGAAAGTGAAGAAGAGGAAGAGAAAATACCTGCAAACAAAATATCATGAAATTCTGAAAGAGGGCTTGTCCGGAGACTGGATCACGAATTTCGATGGTATTTTGTTGAGTTTCCAGATGCTGGGAAGAGATTCAGAAAGATTCATAGCTTTTTGGAGGAGCACGTATTGACGAAGGATTAATTAGTGGAAACTGATTTGAAGAAAGGCAGTTGCAAAGAGTTTTGAGAAAGACGGTTGTACATCGTGTGTAAAAACTGACGATAGAATTCTTTTTTTAATTTAATTAATATACAGAAAATTTTGGAAAATTTGTGACCTTGAATTTCCTATAATTCACACAATTGTAATTCAAATCAATTCGCAATTGATTGTTAAATGAAAACTATGTTCTTATATATATAGATGAGTAAATTACACGTACTTTTTTATTTTTTAACCATTGGTCACCATTTTGTCTTTTGTTCATTATGTAGCCTTATATTTTGCATATTTGGAGGATGAACGTCTAAATTTGATTTTTCAATAAAATCGATTTTATTATTAAAATATTATATGAAATTACCTGGATTTCTTAATGTATAGGAGCGTATTAATGACTCGTAACGGCCGGTATTAAATGAAAAGATAGTCACAACTGTATACAAGATCGAGCTCCATGTTGTAAAAATTAAGAGTAGATTAGACCTATAATACATTTTAATCACTATTCGCCATACTTTCTTTTGTTAATTATGAAGTCGTTGTTAAAAACATCAAAATTTTGCTTCTTTTTTTGGGGGGGGTTGAATTTAGTTTACGACTAAACTTGTATCCATAAAAAATAATGTGCACACATTAGATCAATATCATTTCTCTATATATAACTATAATATTCTGTCACTTCTTAGGGCGAATAATTTTACATACATTGCTATATTCATTTACTATAATTTCATTTTCTTAAAATCTTGTGGACCTAGCTAGAGCATTTTGATGTTGCAAAAAAAATAAAAAAAAGTCATTACAGGTTAGCAAAACATATGGGCCTTAAGCCCACATCACTTTTTTTTTTTTTTTTAGAATCACATTACTTTAGGAGGTGATTGGTACGATGGAATGAGATATGGAATGGAATGACCATTCCTACCTCCATTTCATTCACTTGTTTGGTAAACTATATGAAATGAAATCAACATTTCATTAGGAATCACCATTCCTTTCCCATTGAAATTAGCCATTCCATCCATACCCCATAGCATTAGCCATTCCTAATCCCTATATATATATGTATTAATATATTATTTGATCAAATTATTCATTTAAATTTTATTATTTCAACAAATAATTTTAGATATAAAATTTTAGAGAGAATGTGTGAGAAAATTTTTGGAGAGAGAAAATTCTAGAGAGATAAAGTTCTAGAAAGAGAAAATTTCTAGAGAGAGAAACTATTAGGTAGAGAAAGTTCTAGTTATAGAAAATTTTTAGAGAGAGAAACTATTAGGTAGAGCAAGTTCTAGAGAGAGAAAATTTTTAGAGATAGAAAATTCTAGAGAGAAAATTTTTAGAGAGAAAAATTTAAGAGAAAAAAAATTACAGAGAGAATTTTTAGAGAGAAAATTTTTAGAGAGAGAAATTCTTGAGAGAGGGAAAAACTATAAAGAGAAAATTTTGGAGAGAAAATTCTCTCTCTAAAAACTTTCTCTCTCTACAATTTTCTCTCTCAAGAATTTGCTCAGAGAAAAATTTTTAGAGAGAGAATTTTCTCTCTCTAAAAATTTTCTCTCTATAACCTTAGCTCTAGAATTTTCTATCTCTAAACATTTTCTCTCTCTAAAAAATTTACCCTCTCTAACATTTTTCATCTAATATTACTTTGAGATAGAAGAAAAAGATATAAAATGATAAACAAATAATGATTTCATTCATTTTCTTAATTCTTGTGCATATCAAGCAAAGAAATCAACGAATGTTTATCATTCCATTCCTACCTCATTTCATTTCATCATATCAATCACCTCCCAATAGTTATAGACATAGGTTACATATCTGAATATCTGATTGCATTGGGCATAGCTTTTTCAGACCATTTAAATCGTGATTTAAAAATTATGCGTTTGATTTTGAAAATTAAGCCGGTCCAAAGTGGCCCCAAACAACAAACATTATACTATTAAATTTAATGTGTATAATAACGAAGCGTTGTTCAATCGATAAGACGTTTCCCCTCCAACTTTTTTTGTCCGAAATTTGAGTCATGTGTGTGCATGTTTTGAAACTAAAACAAAGAAAAATATTAATGAGCATCATAGAGTAATAACCTAATTAGTTACATAGATAAAAGAAATAACATAAACATGGAACATTATAAAAGTCGATTTGTGCATGATATAGTAACATCAGTAACGTACACATTTATTAATAACTTTTCAACTCGATGAACTAGCTCAAAAACTGAAGGTACGACTACAAATTCTCCAACCCGATGAAAATTGGGCCCAAATCAGTTCAAAATAGATAGCCATACAACCCAATAGAACTGGTCTCATATCTAACGGATTGATATCCTACGTTTTACTTTGTGATTTTGATGAATAATTCGAGCACAATTTTGTGCAAAATTTAAATTATAAGTAAAATGAACAATAAAATGTGAACTCAATGAGAACGATGATGTATAGCTTGCTTGGCACTAGTGCTCCATTTAGTCGTCGAAACTAACTTGAAAAAATTATGCTCGCTCCTCCGTAATTAGGTATATAAATAAATTATTTGGAATTTCAGTCAACTGTAACTAACTGATTTATAGACCGTGTATGGGCCAAGGTTTATAGTGGCTTGGTCCAAAGTAGGTGGGCTTTGCTATAATTTATCCCATAATTAATTCTACAATAATTGATTGCAAAGTTGTAGCAAATAACATGTGAGTTGTATAGACGAAAATGAAGCGCAACTCAGTTGTAATACGCTTTATTTCTACTTTTAATGTTGAAAGTTTAAGTCATGTATGTGTGTGTCTAAAAAACACGAGACTTTTATACGTTTTAAATGTATAAATGAAATTATTATATTTAGATTTACTTAGAAGAGGAACTAAGTCAAATAAGATTCTCTTTTAAATTTAGTCGGACCGAGTCGGACATAAGATTTAAGAAAGAAGAAAACGGGAAAAAGGTTAGCAAAATTAATGTTGCTAGTAATTTCTGACATCAAGTTGGAGACAAAATTAATTAATATCGGGTTTGAATAGTAGCTGCACCAAGACATTTGGTTCATTATACTCCACAAACTAAATGTAGTAACCACCTAATTTCGTCTAACTTTGGTTGCCAGAAACTATCAGAATATTGAAATAGAATAAATAACACCCAAATTAAATGAAAAATTGTTAATCGGTGGTTAGACTAAGATTCTGGTTGACCTAAAGCGACAGCTCTCCAATTGCTAGAGTACCCTTTCACACTGCATGAAATGCACCATTAATTTTAATTTACAATAATATTATGAGAAAAATTTGAAGAACGCAATGCTGATGTAGATTATTACTGATGTAAATTAAAGGAAATTTTTTTCACAGTTCCTAAATTAGAGGTTTGAGAAATGAGAGTGTGGACTATATATATATATAGATCGAAAACAGAATTTTAATGAATTTTATATGGGGTGTGTGCGAGTGGAGGAAGGTGAGGCCATGGGCCTTCATGAAGCACTTTCTTGGATCAAACGGAATCTGAGCAATGTCGTGGTGGAGACGGACAACAATGAGTCAAAGTTTGGATTGCTTATTGCAAGTTGTCGTGAGTTGATTCATTCTTTTAGTGGTGTTTGCGTAAAACATGTTAGACGTGAAGCCAATGAGTTGGCTACGCTCTTGCTAGAATTTCTAAGGATTATTTTTCTGCTCATGTTTGAGATAAATCTCTGAGTGTTGTGGGTGATCTTCATTTTCAATGTGAGTGTTCGTAATAATATAACTTTTTTCCATCAAAAAAAAAAAGAAAACTTAATTAATGTAACGTAATTCACGAAGTATAGTATAAATTACATAATTTTACGAATTAAGTTGGCCGCGGGATAAATCTAAATTGATCTCTTAATGAAAGCAGTATCATCTTTAGAAAAATCAAATTCGGAGATACAGATTATATGACATAGCTACAAAATTCTGGAATGCAATCGGAAGCCAAAATTTTCTGACTTCAGGTGAAGTGCAAAAATAGAATTATACTAAGTATTTATTGTATAGCTAATTTAAAAAGGACTTTCTAATGTTTGATTGTTGACGAAAATAAAAATTCAATTTTCTATATTAGGAACGCATCCTTAATGTAAAATGAAAGCAACCCAATTTCCAATAATGTATCAATTGGCAACTACCATTCAATGCACACGAAATTTTCTTTTGAGCAAAATTTGGATCCGAACTGTTATTTTAATTCAGTATAATTATTACTTTTTTAATTATAATTGTTTGTTTGATGTTTTAACTGGTTAGAGGGTATATATATATATATAGGTGTTGTGCTACACACTTTTCGTGGGCACCTCTCTCATTTCGTCCATATTAACACTATTCTATCTAATTTTTGATATTGTATTTTATTCTAATACCTTAATTAGAAATTATTATTGAAATCGTTAAATTTACAAATCAATCAAAATCAAATTAGCTCGATTTCTTCTTTTTCCCTTAAACTTCAAAGAAATGAATAAATAGGAGAAATCGAGCTTTGATTTTTATTAATTTATAAATTTAACGATGTTAATAACAATTTCTAAGGTATTAGAATAAAACACAATATCAAAAATTAAATAAAATAGTGTTAATATGGATGAAACGAGAGAGGTGCTCACGAAAGGTGTGTAGCACATCACCTATATATATATATAATTGCCACCCTTCAAAAAATAAATAAATATAATTGTCATTTTTTCTTCAAATAATTGACATTTTATCCGACTGCACCAAAATTTAATTTTTATGTTTTCTATTACACATAGAGTTGTATTAATTACATCTAGCGTCGTCGTCGCACTAACCAGATGAGTGACACATTAATCTTCTAGGTTTTATTCTGTTAGTAATATATATATATATATATATATATATATATATATATGATATTAGGGGTAATGACATGTAAATTCCTCAACTTTCAGCAATTTCTGGTTTTGCTCTCCACCATAAAATTCTGCCTGTAAATTCCTCAATTTTTAGCAGTTTCTGGTTTTGCTCTCCACCTAAAGATTCTGCCTGTAAATTCCTCAACTTTCAATTGTTTCTGATTTTGCTTCCTGCGATGGGATCTGGCAAAAACAGTTTTGGAAATTTATAGACGTAGTTTAAATTAATCTATGTGACACTCTCGTAACATATATGTAAATAAAAAAAATTAAAAATATTTCATGTCATCATCCCCACCCCTCTCTCAGTCTAGTTCTCCCCTGCTTTCTTTCATTCTCGCAGAGATAATTCAACTGAAAAAATACAGATCATGCGCTAGAAGGCACCCATAAAATTACAAGAATTTTAAATCCTACTCACACCCATACAATCTTGAATTCATCAAATCTCCAAATAGCCAGAACAATAATTTTCACATTCATACGAAGGAAAAACACTGACAAATCTAGCAATCTAATCTTGGAGAGAGATAGAGAGAGAGAGAAAGTGGGTGGGTCGATCCTATTCACTAATCCCGACGAGGAGCACCAGATCGAAGGCTCATTCGCCTGCTAGAACTACAAGGTGAGAGCAAAATCAGAAACAATTGAAAGCTGAGAAATTTACAGGCATGATCTTTAGGTGGAGAGCAAAATCAGAAATTGCTGAAAATTGAGGAATTTACAGGCCATTACCCCTATGATATTATGAATACAGACAGACATATATGATTATAATAAAAAGATGTGCATACATGATATATGATAGTACCGGCCTCATCCTGGGCCCGACCTAAGGCTAATTGGGCCTATATATTAAAGCTCGGCCCACAGAGTTCGGCCCAAACAAAGTCAACGTCTGCCTTGAAGACCAAGTAACGAAACCCTACTTTGGGAGAAGATAGAATTCTACCACGAACGGGAATCGGATATGCATGTATTAAGGAACTAGATACGTATAAGGAGTTCGATCCCTAGAAGGATTAGGGCGGGATTCAAGGCTTATAAATAGATGCAAGATTAGAGGTGTAGGACATTCAATACTCATTGTACACTCAAGCATAATAAGAACTCTCTATATTCTCTCCCGTGGACGTAGATCACATCGATCGAACCACGTAAATCCTTGTGTCATCGTGTTATTGTCTCTTTTAGCTACTTTCGCAAACCCTAGACTTATCATTGGCGCCGTCTGTGGGAACGAGATCAACGGTTCGTTCGTAGCTGATTTATGATGGTAACACGATCACAGAGCGTGCGGGAGGCCCAAAGCCAACGCGGGAATCCTAACGAAGCGGAAAGCTGCCCCATAAGCCAAGAGAATCGCCAGAAAGGCAGTTCGGTTCCAAAGGAGAGGCACGTCAGGGACCCAATAGAAGGAAACCCCTCCGAAGGGATGCCCGCGCTAGAATACATCCCTCAGAGAAACCCATCGCAAAATCGGCATCGGAGGACACATAACGGACAGTCCTTCAGAACGGGTGATACCCCAGAAGGGTACGTCGAAGAAATCAACGACGAGTCGGAGCCAAAGGAATCCGAGTTGAAGGAGGATGATCTCTCCAGAGACTTTGACCTTGCCACCACCTACGCCGCGGCTGAATTCGCCAAAGCAAACAAGGAGCGTTTCAAACGCTTTCTCGCGATGACCCGGATGTCTCCCATACCCGAGGCTAGGGAGAGTTCCACGCAAAAATCTCTACCTAAAGCTCCTCGCTACACCGAGAGGCAGGAACCGGAGCTAAAGGAGAGGCACGATCCCCGGCGGGGTTCAGTTCGACGGCAGAGTCCAAGCTCGCAGCGGAGCCCCAGGCGACATCATATCCAAAGGCGACCTCGGAGCCCCAGAAGGTACCGAAGTCCGAGCTATAGCGAGAGTCGCAGTCCCCCGAGAAATCAACACCGACGTGAAAATGAACCAGCTCGACTTGTCAGCCCGTTTACCGACGAGCTGCTTGACACCAAACTCCCCACGGTGTACAAGTTGCCAAACATTCCGGCCTACAATGGGCTGGATGACCCCCTCAACTTTTTAACGCGTTTCAGGTACAGCATGCACAACCAGGGCCTTAGAGAGGAACACATGTGCAAGCTATTCCCCGAGATGCTGATCGATTGGCGCCCGAGCTTCGTTCGATGTACCTCCCAACTGGCAGCGTGGGGTCCTGGACCTATTTAGAAAAAATCTTCAAGCAAAGATTCCATACAAAGGTTCATGCTCGCCGAGACACAGCCTACCTCCTATCGGTGAAGCAAAAGGACAAAGAATCTATAAGGGAGTACGCTTCCAGATTCATGCAGGAAAGCTTGAAGGTCGATAAAATCGACGATGTCTTCCTCATCTCGGCCTTCCGAAATGGGGTTGCTCCTGGGTCCCTGAACCAGGAGCTCGCTAAGCAGAAACCTGAGACAGCCCAGGAGATGTGGAGGATTGTATACCAGTTCGCTGATGGCCAAGATGCGGACCGATTGAAGCGGGAGGAGACCGAGAAAAGGAGAACTGAAGGGGATCGAGGTCGGAATGATCGTGATCGGAGAAGTGCTCACGAGCGCCTCCAAAGAGGGCCAATCCAGTCCCGGCTCGGATCAGGACCTATCCAGTCCCGGCTTGGACCTCGGGTGGGACCAGAACTGTCCCAACGACCTCCTTTTGTGAAAACAAATGCCGAGATTTTCGCACTCCACGAGGACTGGTTCACTAAACCACGTCCTATGTCGGGGTCTAAACCTCGGGACAGAAACAAGCACTGCTCCTTTCATGACGACCATGGGCACCGCACGGAGGATTGCCGCGACCTCGCGGAATAGATAGAGAGGTTGGCCCATGAGGGAACTCTGAAGAGATACGAAGCCGGGGGGAAGAAAAACAGGAAAGAAAAACGGAAATGGGGACAGGGTCGCTGTGCCCCAAACAGTAAGCGAGCTAAGGTCGATCAAGACGAGGATGATGACGACCCTCAGTACGACGCACCACAGTACGACGGAGTGGTCTCCACCATCACCGGACTACCCCCAGGTATGACAAAGACTAAGTTAAAGACAGAAGCTCGCAGACCACCAGTCCCATCGGGGGAGGAGCAAATGAAGAAGAGGTTCAAGAAGGGATAAACCGTCACATTCTCTGAGGACGATCCTGTACCTACAGCCACGCCACACAATGACGCCCTGGTGATACAGGTCGGAGTGGCCAACAAGATGGTCCATCGCGTATTCATCGATGGTGGGGCCAGCGTGAGTATCATCTTCCAACACTGCTTGGATAGGATGGGCCTCGACCCAGCTCGGGTGAACTCCACACCCCTGCCCCTCAAGAGCTTTACGCAGCAAGAGACGCGACCTGAAGGGACCATCCCGCTCGATGTTGCCATTGGCAGCCCGCCGACCAGCGTCAATAAACTGATTCAGTTCTACGTGGTTAAAACGAACTCCCCCTACAACATCATACTGGGTCGGGATTGACTGAATGCAGTCAGGGCCATCATTTCGCCCTACCACCTGCTGTTAAAGATTCCGACCTAGGCTGGAATCCTTACTGTCCGAGGTGACCAGATAAAGGCCAAGGAGTGCATGCAGGTTGCTCTCCGAGGTCAACCCCAGGCGTAGAAATCAAAGTATCCCAAGGAGTTGGAAGAAACGACATCGATCCCAGATACCTCGGCGGAACAGGTTCCCCTATCCGAAACAAACCCAGCGAAAGTCGTCAAGGTCGGCTTTGCAGGGGGACCTCAAACACTCATGCAAGTAATCCAGCTCCTAAGGGAATATCAAGACGTCTTCGCCTGGTCTCCAACAGACAAGATGGGGGTGTCGTCGGAAATCATTATGCATAAGCTTAACATTAATCCGAACTCGACCCCGGTCAAGCAGAAACGGCGATCATTTGCTGCCGAACGAAATCAAGTTATCTACAACGAGGTACAGCAATGGTTGAAGGCAGGGCTTCTGTTTGAAGTCAAGTACCCGATTTGGCTATCTAATCCAAGAAAGGGTAAAGAAAGAAGAAGGAGAGTGGAGGATGTGTGTAGATTACACCGACCTCAATAAAGCTTGCCCGAAGGACTGCTATCATCTCCCCAACATCGATGAAAAGATCGAATCCTTAGTGGGACACGAAGTATTCTGCTTTCTCGATCTCTACAAAGGATACTATCAGGTTCTAATGGATGAGGGGGATGCGATCATGACAGCTTTTGCAACAAGCTTCGGGATCTTTGCATTCAAATATATGCCCTTCGGGTTAAAGAATGTCGGGGCGACATACCAGCGAATGGTCGATTTCCTCTTCCGAGATCATATCGGCAAGATTGTCGAAGTATACGTAGACGACATTGTCGTCAAGAGTAAAGAAGAGGCTTCGGCGGTGAGCAACCTACGAACTACGCTCAACATACTAAGGCAGGCGAACCTCAAGCTGAACCCAAAGAAGTGCACTTTCAACGTGCGATCTGGAAAATTCTTAGGGTGCTGGATCTCGCCAGAAGGTCTCAAAGCCAACCCGCTGAAGATTAGAGCCGTGCAGGAGATGAAGGTACCCTGGACTATCCGCGACGTGCATAGGTTGACAGGGTGCATAACCGCGCTAAGTCGTTTCCTCTCCAAGGCTGCCGAGAAACAGCTCCCATTCTTCAAAATTCTCAAGAAGGCACCGGAATTTGGATGGGGACGAGAGCACGAGCTAGCCTTGGAGGAGCTCAAGCGCCACCTCGGGAACTTACCGACCTTGTCAGTCCCCCAAAAGGAAGAACCCCTCTCCCTGTACCTCGCAGCATCAGGGGAAGCGATAAGTGCAGTGTTGGTCCGAGACAAAGGAGATCGACAGCTACCGGTGTACTTCGTCAGTCGAGTTCTCAAAGACCCTGAGACGAGGTATCAGCCTCTTGAGAAGTTCGCCCTAGCCTTGATAAACGCAGCTCGGCGTCTAAAACCCTACTTCCAAGCTCACCCAATACAAGTTTTGACCGATCTACCACTTCGGCAAGTTCTTACTAAACCGGAAGCTTCAGGAAGGATCGCGAAATGGGCAATCGAGCTAGGAGAGCACTCCGTAACGTTCGGTCCCCGTCGAGCTATAAAAGGGCAGGCCCTAGCAGACTTCCTTGTAGAAACTCACTATAAGGACCTCGAGGAACCAAAAGAGATCAAAGCCAAAACCGAACTCCAGGAAGTCCCAGAGAAGACACCCCCGGACTGCTGGGAGATGTACGTGGATGGAGCTTCAGGAAAGAAAGGAAGTGGAGCTGGCATACTCCTCATCAGCCCAGAGAAAAAGGAATTAACATATTCGCTGCGATTCGAGTTCCCCACTACGAATAACGAGGCGGAATATGAAGCTCTCATTGCCGGACTGCGTCTTGCCCAAACCCTCCAGGCACGAGCTGTCCAAGCCCATTGTGATTCCCAAGTCGTGGTCAACCATGTGTTAGGAAAATACGAGGTGAAAAGTGAGAAGCTGAAGAAGTACCTGGAGAAGGTCAAGCTCCTTGAACAGTCTTTCCAGTTCTTCAAAGTAGTCTGTATTCCAAGAAGCCAAAATACCCGAGCTGACGAGCTAAGCAAGCTGGCGAACTCCCCAACTGGCTCGACGCTAGTAGAAGAAGTCCGAAACAGGAGTATAGAAGAGGCAGAAGTCAATGCGATCATAGAGGACGATCCAAATTGGATGACACCCCTAATAAGATATTTGGAGAACGGGGAAGTGCCCGAGGACAAGACGGAGGCTAGAAAAATTTTAGCTAGATCCACGCAGTACGTCCTCGAGGGAGGGGTCCTCTATCGAAAGTCATACTTACAGCCTCTCCTAAGATGTGTTGGACCAAAGGAAGCAGACTACATATTAAATGAAGTACACACAGGATCGTGCGGAAGCCACATTGGAGCTCGGGTGCTAGCTCAGAAAATCATGCGATGGGGGTACTATTGGCCAACAATGGCAAAAGATGCGGAAGAGTTCGTGAAGAAGTGCCTAAAATGTCAGCTGCATGCCAGAGTGACGAGACTACCCCAAACCGACCTCTCTACTATTCAAAGTCCGTGGCCATTTATGGAGTGGGGCATTGACATCGTAGGGCCTTTCTATCCGGCACCTAAGCAAAAGCGGTTTCTAATAGTCGCCGTCGACTACTTCACCAAGTGGGTAGAAGCTGAACCTTCCACAAAAGTCACAAGTGAGAAAGCCGTTGACTTCGTCTGGAAAAACATCGTGTGCCGGTTCGGAGTACCAAGAGTCCTCATTTCGGATAATGGAACGCAATTTACGAGTAGAGAATTCCGAAAATTTTGTGAAGGACTCAATATCCAGCAAAAGTTCACCTCGGTCAACCGACCTCAAACTAATAGCCAGACCGAGGTCACCAACAGGACGATAGTGAACGGACTCAAGGCCCGCCTAGAGAAGGAGAAAACGGAGTGGATCTACAATCTCCAAAACGTCTTGTGGTCGTACCGGACTACACCCCGAACTCCAACGGGAGAAACCCCGTACCGTTTAGTATACGGGTCAGAAGCAGTCATACCTGTCGAGATCGGAGCACCCAGCCCCCGCACTATCAATTTCTCCGCCGAAGCTAACGAAGAACAGCGCCGAACCGACCTGGACTTATTGGAGGAAAAAAGGGAATAAGCCAGCATAAAAGAAGCTCGGTACAAACAGCAGATGGCTCGGTATTACAACCAAAGGGTTAAACCCCAACAGTTCCAGGTTGGTGATCTTGTGCTTCGAAACAATGAGATAAGCCTTTCAGAGAAGCTCGACAAGCTCGAAGCTACGTGGGAAGGACTCTACAGAGTACACGAAGTCCTCGGCAAAGGAGCTTACAAGATCGCCTATCTTTCGGGCGAGCTAATACCCAGAACGTGGCACATCATCTAAAGAGATTATTCGTATAAGCAGCAAAGTCTTGCATATAGAGTCTTAGGTTTTCTTTTTTGTCTTTTTTGTCTTTAATGTTTTGTTTTTAAACGAGCTCGTCAAAACTCTTTTTACTTTGTTTTTGGTCCTTTTTAATAAAATTTCTTTTTTATCTTGCATCTTGAGTCTTTTGATTTGCTTATACGAAGTGTCCATAACATCAAAAATCCCCTCATAAGGTCGAACTACGGTTCCCTTGCGTGGTCAGTAATGACCCGACATGGGGTAATGATATCCTATAATGCGCAAAGGAAACCCTTTCCGAGGTCCGAGCTCATCTCCCTCTAAAAAGGAAGATCCCACGAGGTCCGAGTCAAACTCCCTCCTAAGGATAATTAGTCCTCAACTGGGGTCGGAACCAGGTTCCCCCGGGAGGATAAAATACAAGGTCCAAACCATGGTTCCCTCGTCAACACAAAGAAGCTCGAGTTCAACTCCCTAAAAGGTGCAACACGCAATAAACCAAGGAAGCAATCTTCACGAAGAACAGGAAAGTTCAAAACCCAATATATACACTTTTATTTCTAACTATTTGGAAAAGTTTGTGTGTACATAAATTACAGGCAGAATCGAGCTAATCTATGAGGGAGGGTGTTTCTTGCTAAAGCTAAGCCAATCTTCCTCAAATGAGGAAGGCCCCAGGAGATCATCAATCGAGATTCGACCTCGTCCCCGACCTCGACTTCTTCCAGCAGGAAAACTTCGACCTCGTGGGGTAGCCGAACCGCGACCAACAGCTCGCCTACCTTGGCTCGAACCGACCTGATGTCCCCACGAAGCCGTTTTTACCTCGCGAGCAGGCATTGTCCGAACAGAAGAAGGAAGGTCCGCACCCGCAGTACATGCCAGAAGCGCACGTAACTTAGGTCGGCGGTCCAAAATACACTTATACCTGCCCGCACTCTCCTTCAGCATCTCAAAAGCACCCTGAAGCCCAAAAGACTCGGATCCAAGTGCTTCCTTCAGCGCGAGATATTGTTCGAAGTCCTCTTTCGCCTTTAATTCCGCCTCGGATATGGTTATACTCAGCATGCTCCTCGGCGATCTTCTCGTAATCCTTGGGAACGCGGCCAGCTCGACCTCGGGCAACTTCCAACTCCTTCTCAACCTGAAGAAGCTTAGCCTGAAGCAAGTCGGTACTCTCTTGAAAAGCGAGCCGCTTGACTTCGACCTCCTCACAAAGTGCCTCGAACTTCATCTGCCATCCCGTCAGCTCGGCTTCTTGGGATTTCAGCAGAGTACACTTTTTGCCGAAAAGCTCCTCAGCTCGGCGGCATTTCTCCCTCCATTGCTGAGCAATGAACCGTTGGTCAACCAGGTCTTGTGAAAGGAGAGCTATTTGTATGCGCAAAGTAGAAACACTGACAGAATCCAAGCTCTACACTCAAGAAGAAGAAAACAAATTCATTGATTCGAAGATGTTCAGTACAAATATACAAAAAAAAAACTACACTAAACATCGCCGACCTCCTTATTTTGACAAGGTGGCTGCTCGGAGGGGGGGTCCTCCACATCCTTGTTGGATATCAGATTTTCACCAATCCCGGCCTCCCGTTCCTCCTTCACTTCCTCTTCGTGGGCTTCGCCTCCTTCTTCGGCTTCATCAGGAAGAGCATCGAAGACCGCGTCCAGGATGGAGTCCCGATCTGTCGGGCAGGAGGCAATCTGCTCGGCGGATAGCAGAACAGACGAGTTGGCAAGGTCGTCCAGGACAGGTAGCTGGTTGAGGTGATCTCGGATCACGCTGGCGTACCGAGAAAGGAGAGCCGCGTCCTCTAGGCGCTCGTAGCCATACTTGGAAGCATCAAAGCCGGGAAATTCTCTAGCGGCCTCCTCCAGAGCATCCAAGGCGTAGTTTCCATTGATAAGCCCAGCCAACTCATTGGCCAGGCCGGAGAAGCTCTCCGACAATAGAAGCCTCTTTGTAAAGGCCCGTAAGACCTCACCTTGACCACCGCCACCGGGTCTCCCGTCTTTAGCCGCACTCGCCGGCCTCAAATCTTTCTCGGGCTTTCTCAGCCTCCACCTCGGCCTTCGCAAGCTAAGCGGCCAACTCGGACTTGAGAGTCTTCACCTCCTCTCTGGCCTTGACCAGGTCCCCCTCAGCATTCTTCAGCTTAGCCTTGGTCGAAGTCAGCCTATCGGAGTACTGACTCTTCTCGTCCTCATACCGAGCCGACATCTGCCAGACGCCATCTTCTAGCCATCTCATCACCCTACCGAGGCTCTACAAGTAAAAGCGGAGTTAAACAAAAGAAAAGCATAGGGCAGAAATACCGAAAGAGAATAAAAGAAAGCAATAAACCTTTACCTCAGGAAAAGGAAGATCCTCCAGCCTTATCAAGCGCGCACGGCTCCCATCACCACCCGAGACCTCAATGATATCCCGAACTTTTGATTTTTTGCGCGGGTCGGAAGGAGAGCGAACATCTGTCGCGGAGGGATCTGTTACCTCAGCTCGCTGAACTAGGTCAGACGAGGAAGCAGATCGGCCTGACGACCTCGGCCTCTTACTCCCTCGAGCTGCGGCCTTGGCATCGACTCCCTTTATCTTCCCGAACTTCACTGCAATACAAAGCATGAGACGAGTTAGGATGATTAATGAGCAAAAACATCACAATCCTAATAGCACTAGCGGGGTCTCACCCGTTGCAGGATCCACCATCCTCTGTGGCTCAAACGGGCTCAACCCCGCCTCAGCTAAGGAATCTTCGTCATAGTTCCCCTCGAAGGGGCCACAATTCTTCATTACTTTAACAGCAGCCTCCAGATCCTTATCCACCTCGCCTCCCACCCATGTAAAAGGCTTACCAACCCTCTACATATACTCGACTAAACTATCGTGTCGACAAAAAAATACTTCGAATGCCATCTTTCTACTTTATTCTGAGTTCGACCCTTGAACCTCGGCACGGACATGGGGCGCATAATACCGATCCGCCGATTTTTGAAAACAAAGAGCTCATGGACGAGCTCGGCCGATAATTGGTAACCCTCACGAACCGCCGCCACGCCTAAAAGAAATTGCCTAAAGAAATTAGGCATTATCCGCCCCAAAGCTAAACCCAAGCCTTTTGAGCTGGGCAAACGGCTCAGGGAGGGGTAGACGAAGACCGGAGTGCAAACTGTCCTCATAGACGATAACAAACCCCATCGGAGGCGAACACGCCCTATCCTCCGGACGAGGTTCAATCAGGTCGACATTAGAAGGGAAATTATACGACCGGGCGAGGAACTTTATCCTAGACTCATCTAAGATTGAGGGGTAATCGGCCACTTTTTCCTCTACACACCGGGGCACTGTCAAAGTTTCAACAGAAATAGAGGATCCTAGTGAAAAAATCCTAAAATCTACACAGCTATCGACGGAACTCGCTAACGGAGAACCACTAACCCTTGTAGATTGAGAATGAAAAGCCATACTTACTTGTTAAATAGAGGATAAATGATCCGGTGGGTGATTTGCAGCTGTGAACAGAGGACCAACGGAGTGAACGCCGCAAGACAGAACAGCAATGACAGGATTTTAAGAAGAACACTTTTTTTGAGCAAGAGTTTTTTCTGCTAACGGCGGCGGATGTGAAATAATGTGATAGGGGAAAACGTTTCGACTTCTGTGAATATACATTTGAATCCCGCTGTTGCATCTGACACGTGTGAACGTGGGCCCGTCTTTCTCGGAATGTGTACCGTCCCTCAACACAATTCAAATGGCCCATTCTTTTTCCCGCCTTCTACATCGGGTATGGGCCGTGTAAATTCTACCGACCCAACTTAACAAGGTCGCTGATACTCAGATCGCTCCTCCTGTTCCCCCTGCTACTTCAGCTCGGCACATAAGCTCGGTAATTCAGCTCGTACAGGTGATTTGCGCGATCAATCACCTCGAAAATAAGCCCTCATAGTCTGCGTCTACAAGTCTTCTTTTCTCTTTTTTTTGGGGAGGGATGTGATAGTACCGGCTTCATCCTGGGCCCGACCTAAGGCTAATTGGGCCCATATATTAAAGCTCGGCCCACAGAGTTCGGCCCAAACAAAGTCAACGTCTGCCTTGAAGACCAAGTAACGAAACCCTACTTTGGGAGAAGATAGAATTCTACCACGAACGGGAATCGGATATGCATGTATTAAGGAACTAGATACGTATAAGGAGTTCGATCCCTAGAAGGATTAGGGCGGGATTCAAGGCTTATAAATAAATGCAAGATTAGAGGTGTAGGACATTCAATACTCATTGTACACTCAAGCATAATAAAAACTCTCTATATTCTCTCCCGTGGACGTAGATCACATCGATCGAACCACGTAAATCCTTGTGTCATCGTGTTATTGTCTCTTTTAGCTACTTTCGCAAACCCTAGACTTATCAATATATCACATATAAATAGGGTTAAATCACAATGTTGCATAAAAATATTATATATACTATAAATGAAACCTGGTCTTGTCCATCCTCCTTTCTAGTCAGACAAAGGCCTGGACAACTAGTAAGTTAGTAACATACTATTTATTAGTAATTCACAAAATTCCTCGTTCTCAATCCAAGTTTTCAACTAATTGTGCCGAAACATTTATTACAATATAAGGAACAAGTCGTGCAATTACGAATTGCACATTTGAAAAATAAGAATGCCTTTCTTGGAAAAATTATACATATTATTGTAATTAATTAATTAATTATTTTTTATTTTTTATTTTTTGAGTTGGGGATGCAAGATTGGGATCCTTACTTGAGGTCTCTCACCCTTATAAAGGGGAGGGATGCCAACTGATTGTATTTATATTTTGGCCAAAATGCATACAAATTCCTGACCTTTTCTCAAATTCTGGTTTAATTCCAAACCTTTTAATTTTTGCAAAATAAATCTTCACCTTTCAATTTTGCTTAATGTTCTCCCGACAACGAATTTGGGTGAAATTCAAAGTGACGTGGCGTTCAAAACGTACGTCGTTTTCGATTTTAAGAATTAAAAATAAAACAAATTAAATTACACATCAACAATTAATGCCACATCATCATCTTCTTCCCCTTTGTCTCTCCTCCGATCATATCTTCTCTCTCCCCTGCTCGACTCTCTCAAGCTCTCTCTCTTTTCCATCTCTCATGCCGGCCCTCCATCAACAATTAATGCCACCCCGCCGCTCAAGATCCAATCCGTCGTCGTGACCTCCGCCCAGCATCACCGCTTCGGCGCTTCTCTCTCACGGCGTGCCCCGGACCAAGCTTCGACATCCTTCATTTTCGACGACGGCACGTCGCGAATGCCAGCCAGCCAGGCGAGTTCGAGAGCGCAGGCGCGAGGTGCCGGGGATTCTCGCGGATTCCGGCGGCGGTCGAGATGGCTTCCATGGGCCGCTGCGAAGGAGAGATCCGCACGGGTGGCGCGAGTAAAGCGACGTTTCCTGGTGACGACAACCAAGGACGAAGGAGGGCAAGCCGCTCTTCGTTGTCGCGTTCCCGGCGCATGCACCTGGCAAGTGCGGCACCGGATCTATTGCGGTGGCGCGCGCGAACCCGGAGGCGCCGGAGCCGGATCGATGCGCAGGCGAAGCGAGCGATTCGGGGTGGCTGCTGATTGGTCGCATTTTCCACGCCGACTTGAGCGGGGTATTCGCGCTGCAGCGGCTTTGGCGCATCACCGACGAGCGGGGGCGACGGAATCGAGGCTTCGGAGAGCAGGGTACGGCGGTTTCTCAGTATCGCGGCCCAGCGGGCTGTCCAGTCCGTATTTTCGGCGACCCTTGATGATGGGATTCCGGCAAGAGCGGCCGTTTTCGGGAGATTAGAGAGAGAGAAAGGTGCGGTTACCGTGTTAGAGATTGATGAGGTGGCAATAATTATAGATGTGTCATTTAATTATTTTTTTTTAAATTTAAAATCAAAAACGACGTCGTTTTGAGAACGCCACGTCATTTTGAATTTCACCCAAATTCGTCAGTCGGGAGAACATTAAGCCAAAATGGAAAGTGTGGAGATTTTATTTTGCGAAAATTAAAAGTGTTTGGAATTTAAACCGTAATTTGAGAAAATGTTAGGAATTTCAGTATGCATTTTGGCCTTATATTTTCTATCCACAACTTTTCATTTGGCCTGATCCTCTACTTATTTTTTTTTTTTTTTGGATTGTTCTACGGGATATTTTAAAAGTCACGTTGACGTTGGAGTTCGAACCTGAAATATTTCTGACTCGGGCATTAATCATTATACCACTAAGGCTAACATACACAATTCCCTGCTACCCATTTTTTTCCCGCTAGCTATCATGTCACTTACTTCTTTTGTTTTTTTTCTTTAATTCCAATTTTTAAGTATTAATTAGGATTCATTATATCTAATTAGGAGTTTATAATTATTTTTACTCTCTTGATTTAAATTGATCAATTAATAATTGATTATTATGATTGCTTCTATCATACAATTAGGGCATACACTTTTTTAACATTTATTTTTCGTAATAAATATTACTCCCCCCATCCACAAAAAAGAGTTACATTATATGTTGGACATGAGTTTTAATAAAGCTATTAAATGGAATAAAGGGAATATTTGTAGGGGTAGTGACATGAAGTAGAATAAATGTACAATTTTTAGGGGTAAGTAGAATAAACCATCAATGACAAAAATAGTTAAATATAGAAGAGAATGGAGGGTATACAATATAAAAAAGTGGAGTGAAATTCTTTTTTGTGAACAAATAAATGGGTAAATATTGACTCTTTTTCGTGAACGGATGAAATATTATTTGAGAGATTTATTATATTATAATAATTTTTCTTATTGACATCAATATTATTTAAATATTGAATTAATAGGAGAAGAAGAGTTGGATACGGTAAATTATAGGACGGACGATCGAAGTTCCACTTTCGTTTTTTTCAATGTAACTAGATTGCACTTGTTGCGTAAATTCTTGAACGGTAGAATGCATTTTAAAAATATATAACATATAATTTATCAAATCACATAAATAATGAGTAAAATGTAATGAGTTTCTTTTCTCCTACTTAACAAATAATCTACAAACATTATAAAAAACTCACGTGTCACCTAAAGTTGTGTTATATATTTCGTGAATTGAGGTAGAGTATTACATTTCAAACATTATGAAAATTTTCTTTTTATACAATAACAGTTTTTAAGAGTGTTCCTCATTACCACACACCAATATCTTCAAACCTTTTCAATTTACAACTCTTGAAATATCCATATAAAGTTGTCGAAAAAT